>JAPMOQ010054838.1:220607-272583 GCA_026543055.1 Argiope trifasciata
TGTGAAATTCTTGGTACGTTTCAAGGTAATTATACATTTAGAAAAAAAGTATTTTCTCTTCTGATGAAATCTATTCCTGTTTTTCTGATTCATGAAAATCCGTTATTCGAATGCAAAAACTGCGTGATGTGCTTTTAAAGGTAAAGTTTTGAAGGTCAGTCATGAGGAATTTTGAATATAAAATATTCGTCCTTGTCAAGGACGAGATTAGAAAATCGTCGTACCAGCTCGCGATATTCGCACGCTTCTTCCAAAGATAAATAAATCTGTTCTTGATTTTTTTTTTTTCCTTTCTTTATAATGATTTTTTATTTAAACTGTTGCTTTTGAGCTTCATATTACTTTGAACTGTATTTCGAATAGTTTCGAATAATAACAAAGAGTGTTATTTTTTTTATTTATTCACTTCATAGTATACACAAAAAAAAATTATTGCAAAATTACAATTGAATTGATTTACAAAATTCGTTTTTTTTCTCCTTTTTTTTTTTTTTTAACAAAGAAGAAATTTATAAACGAAACAGAAATCTTTGTGTTATCTTTGCCAAAAGCACACAAAGATGTGTGAGATATGTACTTCAAACTCAGTTCAAACTTCGAGTTTGAAATATTTTTTTTTTTTTATGATTACGATATGTTCTCTATACAAACTATACGAGAAAGTAATAAAGATAGTTGTTGAAAATGTATATTTGACGATTGGAAATAAAAACCAGTATGATCAAGTTTATTTTGTTAATACAGGGTGAATTTATGATGCCATAACTGAATATCTAGCATTAAAGTGTTTTAAGACTATTTAAGCAGTTACACTTCTATTTTGCTACATGACAGCTACTTGCGCATTTGCGAATCCTAAATCATCAAAAAAAAATGTCTTTAGAAAGATAAGATCGATAAATCTTTAAAACAAAATCATAGATAAAATCTGGAAGTGTTAATCTAAAACGAAAAAGAAATAATAGTAGTAATAGTAAAAATAATAGTAATTTATGAAAAAAATCCAACTCTCTTTTATTAGTATACCAAAAATTAAACAGTTCATACATTCGTCATTACGCTGATAAGGTTAATCAGTATAAGTTTTTTTTTTACATCTGAAAAAAAATGATAACTCTGAAATAATAAAGTGAATTTGTACTTGGATATTTGACACAAAATTAATATTTTCTAAAATAAAAGGCTGTTCAATTTTTCGGGGTGGTCGGCTGTATGCAAGAAGGAGCTAAATCTTCCCCAGTCATCACCATCAACTTAATAAGAGTATTTTGAGTCCGGAGTATCTCCTTCTTAGTCTCTGATGGCTACACCAATGATCCATTCGTATTTATTTATAACAATATATCATTGGAAGAAAAAAAAAGCTCATAAATTGTTTATCAACGAATTTTAAAACCCACTATGCTTTTGCGCAAAAGTTTAATTCATCAAAATAGGAGTGAGATTGAAGATGAAGATATATTTACATTCAACAATAAAATAAACTCAAACTTAAAACAATTAAATTTTGAGTTAAAGTGAAATAATATGGTCAAAAGTGACACGACACTCACATATACATGAAAAAAAAAAAAAAAAAAAAACTAGAAAGTATCTAATAGGACGGAAATCAAGGTTGAAGAATTCTGAAAATGCACTCTTCATACCGGGTCTCACACCTTAATGAGATAAAATCTTGGAAAAATGGTAGTCTGAGGTCACTGAAACTGACAGTAGATGTGTTACCCCCCCCCCCCCCAACCAAACAAATTAACAAAAAAAAAATAAATGAATAATAAACCGATAAAATATTTTGCGTTACTACCTAACATATACTATATCTCTGATTTGTTATTTACGTTTAATTTTTGTTCCTTTTACATCTGTGATTTTGAAAAAAAATTTCTACTATTATAAACGATAGAAAAGTGAAGTAATCCTGAAAAAGAATTCTTACAAGATGTGGTCAAAATACTGTCAAAAATCAGATTCGACATTTTCTTTTTTTTTCATAGCGGTACATTTACATCAAGTTGTTATCAAAATTGTATTGCCAAATATTATATACTGCATTTTAAATAAAATTCATAAACGTTTAGAGGTAACCAAAAAAATTAATTTTTCTTCTAGTAACTTTTCTACAGATTTAAATACAAAATAGAAATTTGAATTCAACATAAAATGATGGAGAAATACTGTAATTTGAGTTTTACAGTTAACTATCCAATCTTACATTTTGCAAAGAAATGTTATAGAATTACTTAAAATTCCATGGATGTCCGGAACTGGAATATTTTAATTATTATATATTAATTATTGTGCTTGTTTTTATAGCTCAATTTATATTATTTTGAGTATTATACTCATATATTATTTTAAGCATAATTATATAGTAAGATTTTTTGAAGAGTTCATGCATAATCAAAACATGAATAATAAATTATAGGTCTGAAAAGAAAAGAGAAAAAAAAAAAAATGAAACCGAAAATAAAGCAGTGCAATAAGGAATTTGTTCCGGAAGATAAACTAAAAAATTTAGAATACAACGAAAATATTTTTAAAAAAATATTAATTTTTTTATTTTTTAAACAAAATTAAATTGATGTTTAGTTTATTTGATGCCAGATAAATAAATGAAAATTAATAAGCTGTTGTGCAATCCTTGAAATTAAAATATTGTTTTATCGAATTAAATTTCATTTTAAAAAATATTATATTTTTTTAAAAAATTACAAAATTATTTAAATTGAAAATATTTTTTAAAGAATAACTTTGCTTCAGATACAAATTTTAGATCATAATGCATGCTTTATTTCTCGCACCTAAGTATTTCAGTTTTATATCAATTGCTTTTGTTCATTTTCGTTCTATAAGTGAATAGTATTTCATTGTCTATTTCAAAAGCCATCTAGGAAAATATATATTTAATTTTATAAGCATATTTAGGCTCTGCAAAAAATATGAAATGCTGCATGAAACCGCCGCATTTTAATTGCATATTAAAATCGCTTTTGAGCAAATATTATTAGGAAAAAAGTTAACCATTTGAAAACACTTTAAAAAGTATATATTCAGTTATGAATTTTCATGTTTACAGAAACATAATACCTTTCATATTTTTTCCAAGATATATTTGATTTTCTGCCTCTCAGATTATAATCATTATTCATATCTTGTATGAATAATAAAATTAATTCGAAATCAACTTGTGATAATAATCATTGAAAAAAAAAAATCTCTTCCAGTCCTATTGGGATATTAAAAATCTACATGATCTGAGAGCTACAAAACATGGTCACTGAGAATTATACAAATCTGTGTTTTGTCATGTATGAAACTTTCGAAAGTAAGTACATCTTGGCATCAGTAATAAGACTATTAACCAACCAAATCATCTTTATTCCACCTCCAAAAGGAATTTCTTATTTGTACGAGAGATTTTAATCTTCGTTCTCGTGGCGCCCATACAAGGAAATGATCTAAACCATAAATAAAGTAGGCGATGAAAACATTTTCAAAAATTTAAAATCTGAAGTTTTTAAAAGAAACTCTTATTTTTAATTTAATTTTGAAAGAGTAAATTTTTACATAACTCGAAAGAGGAATGCCAAAAAAAATCATTTAACTTTTTAAAGATGAATGAAACGAGAAATATTGATTACCGGCCAAAAAATTTCTGTTTAGTAACTGAAAACAAATCTACCAGCTAAATTCAACTGAAACAGTTAGAGCATTTCAATCTATTTTTCCACCTCAAGTAATATTTATCTGAAATTGTTATTTTATTGATCACCTTACTATTCGCAGGATTTAGAAAAATTAAAAATTAATGGAATATGCAACGAATGTATAAGAATTTTAATTATTAAAGCGTTCTTATTTGTTTATTTGTAATCTTATCTGAAAAATTAAAAACTATTGTCTCGTTTTCTGTCCAATTTTAGTCTATTTCAGAATTATTTCGTTCTGTCATTCTGATGCAGCAAAACATTGTAACTGACAAAAGGTTTTTAAAAAATTCTTTTTAAACATTTTGTTACCCTTGCACTTGAAAGATTGAATTATTTTATAAAGGTTCTTATTGCTTATCGAAGTAACTAATTGTTTTTATGATATATCTGGTTTAAAAATTATTTCTCATTATCGAGATACAGAAGAAAAAAAATTGCTGTTGCTATTTGCAAAATCACTTGTAGTTGCGTATTAATAATGATAAATTTCAAAGTCCACATATTGCTGGATTTTAGTCTTTTTTTTTTTTTTTTTTTTTTTTTTTTTTTGTATTTTTAATCAAAGCAGAAAAATGTATCACTTTAAAGATGTTTTCCAAGTTATTTTGTTACACTGCTAAAACATATTTGTTCTAATTTCTTATAATATTCTTGTGGTGACATTTTAATAAACCCGTAAGTGGAACAAATAGTTTATTCCTTTTTTGAAAATATCTCTAATGAAACATCAGACATGAACAAGATTTCTGTTACGCTTTCTTGGGAGAGAACGAAACTTTACAATTAAAAAAAAAAGATATATTGTTAATGTTTGTTATTGATGTAGTTAATAACAGATGGCACTACGATGCGCTTGTCTTAACATTCGTAATTTGAAATATTTTCAGATAGTAATATAGTGTAGTGGGCAAGGAATTTTTGTTTTGTTTTATTTTTATATCCCAGTCGAAAGCGAAGGAAAAAATGTTGCAGCAACCGGGTTATTGGATTATGGTTGTAGCGGCGGGGAAAGCACGCTTTTCTTTTTCCCCGGATCTCTGGCGTAGATGAAGTAGTACTACAATGGGACATTTGCCAAGGAACGAGAAGACCCGTCTGCAACAACGCCCGAAGGCTACTATTTTAAAAGCGTTTTAACCGCTGCTGACTTGTGCGTGCATGACCTGGGAGATGTTGCTATGCGCTACTCATGACAATCTCTCAATTAGCTTTAGCAGAATCTGTCATATTTTTATTGCATTCTCTACAGGGCTTAACAGATTTTTGTCTAAAGCTTTGTGCAGTGTAACCGATGCCTGGAATCGGTAATATACATTATTTTTTATTGTTGTCTAAATGTTTTGGTGTACGCAAATTTGTGCATTCTTTCATCCCAAAACAAGCTTCCCCGTTTATCTCCCCCCACGTGTGCATTTTTAATTCTTGTTTAGTTTCACTTTTTAAACTTTTGAAAGTGCTCATAAAAGCCATTAAATTTGAATCAATAATCATAGTGCAAATCTCTAATAAATATATTTGAGAAGTTATTTTATAGATTGTTGCTTTTGTTTGTTTACTTGTATGCATTTTAATTGTATTTTGAAAATATAGCAATTTACCGCCAGCATTTCAGTATCAACAGTATATGAAACAATTTCTATTAAGATGAATTAATTTTTGCTCTCTGGATTGAAGCATATATATAATTGCTAAAATCCATTTACTATCTTAATAATTAATGTATTATTTCTTAATTTGTTTAATGCATTTTTTTATTAATTTGTCAGTTTGCATGAAAACATGCAAAGCATTTTGCCCATTCTAATTACTTGCAACAATTAAAAAAAATTATTTAAAGTATTGCTTTTTTCACCTGTATTATACATTAATAAATCTGAAATTATTTTGTACACTTGCACACATTTTACATCAACTTTTGCACAGAATATTGGCTTGCTCTGATAATGCATTGTTATATTTTTAAATTATTGAAACATTTTCAGCTACAGACATATTTGCAAATTAATGATTTCTGGATGCACAATTTTTTTTACTTTTTAATGCATAGTTTATAAAGTTTCAATTTCCTAAGTTAATTAAATATGTTGAGCAAATTAAATTATCATAAAACTAGACTTGTATTAAGCATTGTTTACAAAATTGTCTTTCATACCATTTACCACTTGCATTGTTTACAAAATATTTTAACTTATAATGGGATAAATAAATAATGTTCATAGGGATTTCCATTACAGTTACTTCTTATCTTTATTGTCACGCATTGAATGATTTAGGTGTAGATGCCTCTTCACAGTTCTTAATTGTATTCATACAAGATTTTTTTTTTTTTTTTTCATTCACTAAGAACCCCTCCCCTTTTTTTGCAATAATGAGTTAGAAAATTGCATCATGCTGTTTTATAAGTATTCATTTCATATATTTTTTTTTTTTTTGTACTATTATCTAAATTATGTTGATGATTTTTCCTTACTTATAAATTATTCATTTTATCATTTAAAATGTTTGATACCTCTATATATCTTGATTTATTTTTTTAAAGTTTATTATGGAAAATGTGAGATTATTTTGATATTCTATTCATTTGCCTTTAAAACTTTTAAATTAACAAAAAAAAATTCAATTTCTTTTTCCACTTTTCTAGTATGCTTAGAATTTTTTCCTGTAGACCAAAATAGCAAATATTATTTAAAAGTTTTCTTAAAAAAAATGTATTTCTGCCTCTGGTTTTAATTGGATTTAAATTAGCTTTATATCTAAATTCTTACATTATTTACTTATATATATTTATTCATATTGTTTTAATGCCCATTTCTGCTTTTATCTGTGTTGATACATTCAGTAGTGAATAAAAACATTTGTTTTCGCAATTGCCAAATAAATTAGTTGGGAGAAAAATAAAAATTTTTGGAATGATTAAATATTAGGATAGTATTAATATTTGATCAGATACAATAATTGGTCAAGCTCCTATTATTATATATTATAGGTATTAAATATTTTTAAAGAATTAAATTAAACCAAAAATCTACTTTAATTGTATTGTACACAGATGTGGATGCTGGATTGTAGGGAATCCTAATAGTTAAATAAAAATAAATGTATATTCACAAAGTTAATATATATATTAAGATAAAGTGTTGAAGAGTAAAATTATATTGACTATCTTATTAATAGGGCCTCAAAATGTACACTGTATAGGATTGTAAAATGCATAAATTTTCTATTAATCCATTATATTTGTTTATTTGTGGTTTGATGCATTTAAGCTGCAACTTTTTGTACTATGATATAACAGTTTTATTTTTGATTAGATTAGCTTCTATGGTATATATATATTTCAAATTGGTATTGTTTTTGGTGTCTTATTTAGTAAAACAAAAGTAAATTTTTCTTTCTTAAGGTTGCATTTGAAATGTTAAATTCTAAAAGCACGATTCTTTTACTTTTAATGAATTTATATTTGGGAAAATTTATTTTCATACTTATTCATATTTCTGTGAAAAGCTTTCTATGACAAGATTTCTCTATGAACTTTTTGTCAGCATGGGGTTTGTTTTTTACCAGTTAGTCATAATTTATGTATGTTTTCTGAGAAATTTCTATAATAAATATTTTTAGTGAAACATTTTGATGATTTGAACACAGCTATGACATGGGAGGCAAAAAATTAAAATTGTCACATGATAAAATTAATATATAATTTTAGTTGGAAAAAAAAAATCATTTAACATAGGAGGCAGAAAGGATAAACTCTTAACATTTAATATTTCTAACTCTGTCTTTTTTTTTTTAAATTCTAAGTTAATATTTGGTAATTACTTTCTTGAATTACAATTATGCATATGTGCTGTATGTAAGAATTATATTGTTCATTACAAATATTTAATTTCAAATTTGTTACAAATCATTATAGATTTATTTGTGGTAATGATTTTTTTCTCAAGAATTTTCTTTGCGATTTATTTAAAATGAAATGTACATCTTTAATGAGTTATTTACGATCAATATAAGTAAACAGGTGTTATAATAAAAAATTACTTTATCGAAAATTATGTTATATAGTGATAGGCACATTCATTTAAAATTTAATATTCTTAATATTGAAAGTATGAATTATTTTATCCATATCATTTATATTTCTTAGTATATATGAAATAAATTTTATTCCCTTTAAAAATATTTAGTATATTGAAATTTAATATTTTAAGACCTATTAATATTTAAGATACCTTTTGAATTCTAATTTGTAATTATTCTTATAATTCTAGTTCTCCTCTACAGAAGAATTTTGTTAAAGAAACAGACCAAGTCTACCGAACATTAATTGCAAATTTATTTGCATGTACTGAAATGCAATTCAATCTTATTTCACAACTCACTAACTGAATTCAAAGTCTTCAACTGCCAAGTCTTTCTTATAGGTTTTCTTTTAAGTCTTTTTTGTTTATCGGTTTATTTAAAAGTTACATTAATTACTATGCAACCTGTTGGAAGAAGAAGAATTATGTCAAATTTTTAAACATTGATTTTCATTATTCACTTCCAATGCAGCTCATTGGACGTGCCCATGAATGGTACAGAAAATTACGTCATGACTGGCAGCTCTAACCATCGTGCTGAACAACTCAACTGGCTCTCAGAAATTGCTTCTGCTGTATCAAAAGGAACTGTGAACCGACATGTCTCATCTCAAAATCCAAATGTAGTGAATAATTCAGCTTCTTCTAATCCTCACAATGTTGGAAATAATTCTTTTCCATTATTTCTGTCCAATTCTGGAACCATTGTTTCACCATCTGCTGTTCTCGCCAGAAACATAGATGCCAATAGTGTTAGAATGTTTGTGCCACCACAATATCAAGCTGAACGCCCTCGCCATGTGCAGCCTGTTTCACTTCCTATTGGAGGAACAAATGCAACATTATACTACAGTCAAGCTCCTAGAAATACACCATATTCAAATTTTTTCCAAGCTACCTATTCTTCTCCTATGACTTTTTCAGCAGCTGTACCAGTTGCCACAACTACTTCTGTACCTGTAGAAGCTCAACGTTCTTATCTGCAGGTAGTTTATTAACTTAATTTAAAACACTCTTTCTATGCTTTAATTTTCACTATATTTTTAACTTCCTGAATTGTAAGACAAATATTTTTCCAAATAATTCTGATTGTAACCAAATATATACAATATTTGGAGGAAAAAATTAATCACTGAAATAAAATATGATATCCTATCTGTAATGATTGTGTAGATACAAATTTATTTGTAGGCTTGGGACTATTAGGTTACTAATACAGCCTTGTTTGCATACTGATACGGAGTTTGCCTTGAAAATATTTAACTCATGTTACCAAATTTTTATTATAATATTGATCTTCTGATTTGATTTCCCTTGTGGAATAAATAAGGGCCATATGCTTTTTTTAATTTTTAGGTTATTTTAAATTGGTTTTAACAAATTTTGCTGGGATTTTAAAGTTAAGCTGGTTTTTAAAGTTTAACTTATTATCTGTGTGCATCTTTTTGAATCAATCATGATTTTTTCTTGCATGAAAGTATATGAAAATATTTTTTAGTGAACTGTAATTTTAGAATGCTTTGTGACCTGGGTCCACCAACCTCCAACCCACTTCCTTCTGAATTAAAAAGAAGTTAAAGTTGAAGTAAATTTGTATTTGTTTAGATCTTGTATTTTCATATGACATTCAACCTTTTTACTGCTCGCTACATTTGCATAATATAAATTCATAGCAATCAAGCTTATTTTTAATCACTGCATTTGCTAGTGTGTGTGTGTATATATATATATATATATAGTTAATGTATCAATTGCAACTTCCTATATATTTATTTTTTATATTCTAGTATATTAAAATTTGGGAAAAATTAATTTAGAATTAAAATATGCATTTGTACTGATAAGAATGTTCTTGGGTGGAATCTTAATTTTTTTTCTTTTAATACAGAATGGCCAAAAAATTGTGTTATTACAAGAATTCTTACATGGATTAAATTTAAAATCTGAAAGAAATTTCATTTTGTAATTTATATTGTTAAATATAAATTGAAAGTAGAATTAATCTTTTAAGCACCGTCTCAGTATATGTTCAAATTATGTCTTGAATTTGTACATAAACTCAGTTTTCTAAATTTGAAACCACTTTTCATATTTTATAAATGGTTGTTTTTTTATTTAAAAAATATAATTTTAAAAATTAGTTTTTTTAATCTATAGAGCATGAATTGTTTACATGAGGATGCACTTTTAGGTTTGTGAAGTAACTATGTAAACTTTTAGTTTTGAGTTTAAATAGCCCTTACCAGATAAAAACTAAATTTCATTTGTAATAAACACTAAAATTACCTTTTTGCACTCTGTTAATGTCAATAAACTATCTTAATCATTAGCAGTATACTTTTGTACTTATTAACTTCCCCTGTTGATGACTGCAATGTCTTATTTCTGATTTGATAACTTAAAACATTCCATATTGGGAGTTATTTTAGTTTCCAGCAATCAGATAGTCTTTAAAGAAATCGCCTCATGGGATTTATAATTATTTCAAACAAAATGTCTTTACATACTTCAACTTTACCTGTAAAAAGCTTGCATATATATATATATATATATATATATATATAATATTAGTCTTTAAAAATTTGTTCATTTTTAGAGAAATTAAAAAATAGTTTTACTGTAAAAATTAACAAATTGAGCCCAATGCCAAATTTGCTGTCCTTTCTGTTCAGCCAGCAATACTTTAGTACTGTTGGTTCCATGGACGCTAGCCAAGCGAAAATTCCAGTGCCAGTTCTCCAGAACCAATGCCGGCCACACGGAAAGTTCACTGCAAGGACCAGTGCCGGGCTCGATATGTTAATTTTTAGGCTTAACATTGCAAAATGCTTAAATTGGAAACACAATAAAAAGGTTTATTTTTCAGTGATAGATATCTCTTTGTATAGTTATAGAAAAATGAGGCCTTGCAAGTAGAATTAATCATATTTTATTTGTTTGTATGCAAATTAAATTTTCAACTCTAACATATTTTTAGGTAGACAATTATCCATCACCGTCACTTGTTGGTGTGCAGACAATTGGTTCAACACATTCACAACTTCCTTGTTCTCCTGGATATTTACAACAACCACCTTTGGCCTCAAGTCCTTCTAATCTCAGCAATTCCCCTTCTGTCTCTCACAGTAGACTTTTTCAGCAAGGTCGGAGCATTCTTCTCAGTAGGTCTCCTGAAGGAATGGTTGTCCATTCACCTCAAGAAAGAGATCCTGGTCATGTGAGGATCCAACTCTCTCCTGTCTTAACACAGATGACCGATGACGCATCCCAAAGGAAATCTTTTGCATCAAATGAGTCTATGCTAGGATCATCAAGCTGTAGTCCAGTGATAGACACAGCTCACAACAATGCTGGTCATGATTTCACACTTTTAAAGGAATCCAGCCAACAAAGAACATCTCCTTCCCATATGGGATATAGAATGCCTACTGGAAAAGAAGGAAGCCTTAAACATAGAATATTGAGGCCTCCAAGCATTAATATTGTTGACCCACCTCCATCAATTATTTCTGATGCTCCTTTATCTGCACCACCAATTCGCACCCACCGTGAACCGTCTCCTAAACAAGCAAGATCTATTCCTTCTTCTGGATATCGTTCTTTCTCCAGTTCTGCATCGTCTTTGACTGAAACTTCCAACAGAATTGCATCCAGTGGTGCAAGTCCTAGCAGCACATTTCCTAACCATTGTTCCTCTGTGTCCTCGGGATCTCCATCCCCAGCCCCTCCAGCTTCCCCAACAGCTGCTCAACTAAAATACCCCCAGTCTTTCATGAAAGGTGCCATCATACAATTAGCAAATAATCAGTTGAAACAAGTTGAGAATATGACAACAGAAGACTTCATTGAGTGTGGAATGTTAAGTCCTACTCTAAGGATTGATACCAGTACAGTAACGAGTATTGAGAAAATGCCATCTACTGGAGCTGCTAAATTGGGTTTCCAAGTTGGTCAGGATAATATTCAGGTAATTTTTTTTAAATTTCTCATAAATCCTTTTTTAGATTTTTATCTAATCGATGAGTGAATGTGAATGATACATGCTAAATATGAAAACTCTTGCATTATTATTTATAAGTGTAAAAAATAATGTAATAGTTTGAAAGTATCGTCAGTATGTAATCTGGGTAAAAATTACAAGTGACAATTTCTAAACTGAGTGTGGATTGAATTCCTCTAGATTTTATATATGGCCAAATAAGAAATTAAAAAAATGAAATCCTATGAAAAAAATTACAAATATTTTTTCCTGATTTCTGGTGATTATTGATTCCAGAACATGTAACCAATAACTGGAAACAATAGTATTCATTCACATTGAAAGTGACTTCATATGTCAATTTCAATGACCAATGACTAGAATTGTTTAATGATATTAACATAGAAGTCATAAATCCTGAATTAATAAACATAGGTTTTTATTAATTTTACAAAAATTTCTTCCTTTTGTAGCTAATTTTAAACCATGAAATTCATCCGAATGCCCTTAATATGATTATTTTTTTATTATATTTTTGTTAATTGCATAGGATATGGCAAAAGATAAGCTCCAGGAAATATAAATTGGTGGTTTAAATACCTGCTTAGAAAAATGTATATAAATTATAGTAAACTTTTCATTGTCCTTGGTACTTGATATCAGAATTTAAATTGCATTACTCACTAGTTAAAAGAGTTTCTTAAATACACTTTTTTCCTAAAGAAAAGTAAACCACTAACATGCAAGTAAAAATTTATTGTTAATTGCATAAAATTGCATGTATAGGCCCTCTACTGCATAAATGTATGTTTAAAAAAATTTGTGTTTAGCTTTGGTTTTGTTTTTTCTGGTCATTTTGTGGATAGTCTACAGAATTTTCTTATCAATGGTTTCCACTACATCAATTCCATAAATAATCAGGAATCAACTATCTTATGTTGCTGAGTACTTGTTCTATTGGTCATAAACGTGTATTTGATTAATGTTTACAGAAGTTATAATTGTTTCTTTTGATACTTCTATATTTTCAAAACAGCAGCCCAAATGCATGCCCATACAATTCTAGCATATGTTGGAGCATTTTATTTTACCCACACTTAGATTAACTAAGTCTTGATCTGTTTATTATGAAAATGTACTTTCCTTATAGTTGCATTACAAGACATTTCTTTAAAAAATTACAATATTCTATGCATCTTTTGACTAACTTTTCAGTACTGTATCCTCACTTTCTTATTCCTCATATAAATAACTAAATTATTAATCGGAACCCTTCTTTGCTTGCTTTCATTTGAAACAATGGTAATAATTTGAATTTCAACACAATACTATAATCTATTCCTAAAAATTATGCAAAAAATTTTAAAATATTGTTTAAATGCAGTAAATATGTATGCCAGTTAGTTTGGAATAATTTAATAAGAAAATTTTAGGTCTTTATATTATCAGTTTTCTGAAACAATATTTTTTAGAGTTATGATAGAAAAATGCCAAAATCTTTTACTAATTTAAATTAATTTGTTTGATTAAATAAAATTAAAGCAAAAAAAAGTCCTCTAAATTGGGTGTTTCCAACCCTTCTAGTATATTGGTGGAAAAATTGCGTATATGTATCTCTAGGTCAAATAGCCTATCTTGTAGAGCAACTAGCTCATAAATACACTGATGCATATTCCCTTTATTATTGGTTAAGGTTGTGATTTCCATTCAGACTGCAATTCTAGCCTATATCGGGTTTTGTAAAAATTGTTGCGACACTAAAAGCTCCCCCACCCACCCACTCCTTGATCTTGAAAGTTTGATTATGCTTTAACTTCATGTTCAGATAAAACATTTAATATCCAGTTTCCTCAAAATATGTGCTATATATGCAGGCCTAAAGCATATCAAAAAAATAAGAATCAAATTTGTTACCACTGCTTTATTATAAAAATATTAAATTTATTATTTCAAATGAAGACATATTATTTCTTTCTTCTTCTTTTTTCTAACTCTAAATATATTTACTAAAGTGTGGAAATATGTACTTTGCTTCTTATGATATTAAATGTTTTTTGATGAATGGATTATCTATACACTTTAAAACTTTAATTAGAAAATTAATTTGCATATACTAGATGAAAATAATTTATAGACAAAGAAAAAAGTAGTATTAGCTGTAGATTTTGTGTACTATTGATTATATCCAAGGCTTATTAATTAGAAGATATTATAATTTTGAGGATATGAGCAATGAATTTTTTACTGTATGTTTTAATAAAATGCCGCCAATTATTTGGATGAATGCTCTTTTATTTTCTCAATGCATTTCATTCTTTTATTTTAACAGATTACTGTAGAAGCCCCATTAGAGCACCCATTCTTTGTTTACAAGCAAGGCTGGTCCTCTTGTTCTCCAGAGCGTTCAGCTCAGCGTTATGGTCTGACATGCCATAAATTAAAAGTTGGTGATACTTGTATTTCACTAACAGATAAACCTCGAACTACTGTGAATAATGATGGAGATAAGAAAGCAACCAATTTAAGTGTGCCAACTACAAACTCTGCAACAGGTGATAAAAATCAAAATGCCTTGACCTCTAAGATAATTGATACTAATGAAGCCAAAGAAGTGTCCCAAGCATTAACCCTTCCTGCAATTGTTGATGTGTCTGGAAAACAGTCTGATCAAACAGTTGAGAAATTGTTAAGAGCTAAAATTGAGACACCATTCCTTGGACGTAAGAGGAAACGACGGTGGTCTGCTCCAGACAATCTGCCCCAAGAAAAGGAAGAAAATACAAATTGTTGAATTCGAAAGCACTTGTTGGTTCTTGCAACTAAAAGTTTAATTATTTGTTTTTAACAGCTTGAAATTGATTAGGGTGTGCTTTTTGAATCCTTGCTTTCCTATATATACATACATATATATATATTATGTAAATATCTTCATATAAAATCTCTATTCTCATATGTACTCATGCTTCATATCATTAACTCTTTATCATAACTAACTTCTTACCAAAAGTGTTTTGTGTGATGTGTGAAATCGAATTTTAAGTTGCATTAAATGCTTGCTGTAATAAAAATTGCAATGAATATTTCATGAATATGCATGAGCAAAATCTGCTTATTTCATTTGTGAAATATAATTGTAAAAATCAAAGTATAGAAATTTTTAATTGTGATGTTTCCGAATGCAGAGAAAATCTATTTTTCAATTAAATTAGGGATACTTTAAATAAAACTTCATTATATTCTTTAGTAGTAATACGTGTGGTTAATTTTAAATCTTTTTTTTTTTTTTTTTAAATCAGATGTTTAAATTTTAGATCAGATGTTAAAAACACTGAAATGCATCTTGCACCTGTTCTATAGATCATTATCAAGTAAGATATATAAATGATATTGTGTATATTTCAAACATATATTATTTTACGTCTAAAATTATATATATATATATATATATATATATATATATATAATATTATCATGGATTTGCTTGATACCATGCTTGATTTTGGAAATTATAATTCCATGAAAATGTCTGATAAATTTGTTGTCAAATTGATAATGAGTTTTGAAATTTATCCATTTATTTCATCATAAAAAATTTTACTTAAATATGTTGTGAACCTATTCAAAATAAGTATCTAATCTTAATTATATATTTAAAAAAAAAACCATTGCTTCTACAGACAAAGAAAGCTTGCCTTATATTTTTTACTGTTTTAATTTTAAAAATCAGTTAATCCTAATTACAAACAGTTTGGAAAATAAAATAATTAAATCGGATATTTTATGTTTAGTGCAAAATAGTTTATTATTAATAGTGTTGTGGTCACTGAATTAGTAAGAAGTGAATTTTTTTATATATACCAGTTTACTATTATATATGTATATAATCTTAAAATTTTGCATACATTTCAGGAAACCATACCCAATAGATGCCTTTAACTACACAAGCATGTATTCCTCATATAGAAAGTTTTTTTAATTATATGTTTAAAACATTCCAAATCTATAGAAAATTGAAGGATTTAAGTTAAAATAATTTTGTTTAAAGCCTAGTGAGAAGTAAATATCTCTTTTATTTTCATCCAATCTTTATTTTAATGAAATCAATGTGTGCAAAAGTTCTTCAATTTTTCTATTTCCAATGGTAAACTATGTCGGGGAGGGGGTTAATTTATATTATCTGAAAAATTATTTTTCAATATATGTTATAATTTAATATAATAATAGTATTGGTTATTTTAATTGCATAGAATTATTTAAATATGCCAAATTAACATCTTTAAAGTTATGATCATACTTATTTTTTTATGCTTATACTTTATTTGTAACTAGTTAAACGTGATCAACATGTATAATTCATATTTCATTTCTGCAGTCAGTGTGTAATTTTTTGGAAATGTTTAATAGGCAACTATTTGCATTACTTTTAACTGTTTACGTGTCTTGACATTGAAATTGGGAGATTTGAGAGGCTCTAAGAAAATTATGCTGTTAACTGGATAAAGGAAATGGATAGATGGTACTTAAATTGCAGTTTCTCCAAATTTATTTTTAAAAAAATTATGATTTACATTAAAATCCCTTTTTTATATAAGAAAACAATTTGGAAATACCATGTATAGACATGCATATTTGTTTTTTGTTTTTTAATGAGAGTTTTGACTAGAAATACTTTTTATGGCTTTTGATATACAAGACATAAATATTTTGCCTGTAGTTATGACTAATATATTTTGCAATAAATGAAACTTCACTTTCATCTCATATGCATACTTTCATTGAATATTTTATAGATATCTTAAGAGTTTCATCGAATGAAACAAGAACTTGTGAGGATTTAGCTAAGCAAATGTCAACTTATTGCCTTATGAAGAAATAGTTTTCTTTTAATGCATTCAAAACTAAGTAAAGAGCATAAGCTTATATTTTAGCTATTTACCAATTCTACTTATAAAGGGTTTGTGTTTTATATGCGGGGTGTTTTGAAATTTTTTTGTGTGCACTAAAGGACAAATTTCCTGGCAATTTATAGATGAAATTTAAAGAGTGAAATACTAGATAATGCCACTTACTTGCTAATTAGACTGTTTCTGGGACCTAAAATAATGAAATAGTGTGGTGGAAAAGGATGGGTGGGGAACTTGAAGGTATTCTCTTACTCTAAATTTCATATAAACATTAGGAAATACCATGTATGTGAAACTAATTTATTTTTAAATTTTTTCTTAAACCAACTTGATATAGTTTTTCAGATGATATATGTTATTGAGTCTCATTATTTGAAATTCCAATGTAATCTACATATATTTTGAATTAAAATCATAAATCAAAGCAGTCCTCTAGTTTTCTAGTAAGTGATGATTTCAGTGACATTCAAATGACAGACTAAATGCTTTGGGAGCAACCTTGAAATGCACTAAACCTCATTAATAGGCATGATATTTTTGACACAGTATAGCAGTTAGAGGGGATACAATTAGACTTTTTATAGTTAAAAAAATCTTCATTAAGGTGTTTTAATACAATCAGTTTTATTAAAATGGGTATAAATGAGACAAAAAATTGCTTTTATTTGCATCTTGGAGTGATGTATGTCATGAGATATGTTAAATTTTATTGCTAAATTTTGGATATTTTGCATGAAAAAGGCTCCTTGACATCCTTATTATCAAAATTTTCATTCATTCAATATAAGCTGTCCACATTCATGCCAGGTAATGAGACTGTACTGTTTACAGATTATTGCTAGAGCTATACCAAAAGTAAATTCAATCCTATATAGTCATTGTCGTACTAAAAATATACATATATATTTACCTAATACTGTGCTAACTTTTGCCTTTTACTCATTAATGATATAATAAAAATAATTTTTTTTTTCATTTTAGTTGTAGGATTATTATTAATTAATCCTCCTAGTGGATAGTTAGTTTGCAAAATGGATAAATAATTTTTTTAAATTAAAATTTTATAATTTATAGATTTTTTTTATTAAAATGCTTGTAAGTTATAAATAAGGCATAGTTTTAAAGCATACTGATATTTCATATTATATAAAAAGTGAAAAATGCAAAAATTTTGGCAACTTGGTGGGCTAATTGTGAAACAACTTCCATGTATTATGGTTAGAAAATAAGCTGAAACTAATTTTTACTGTAACAAATAATGTACATAATTTATAGATTTTTTGGGGGGGAATAAAGATGAATAGTATTTGTTATTTTTTAAATGTGCAGAGTTTTTTAACGAAAAGGAAAGTGATCACTTGTCACATTTAGTTTTTTATTCTATTGTTGATAATTTTTCATCACAAAATAAAAATAAATACACTGCTATGCACAAAACATCTTTATTTTTTATTAAAATTTTAAGCTGTTGTCTTAAATGCTGTTTGTCATGATATATAGTATATAGATGTTAAATTTGAGTTCTTAAATATATATATATTAAATATATAACTCAACTGTTTAAAATAGATTCTTGTGTGAAATTTTGAAACAATTCAATATGAAAGTATAATTCTTTAATACTAGAATTCATCATTTAAAGCAAGTTGTATTATTATGATGTAAAAAGCTATGTATGAAAACTGTGCAAAGGTTAGATCTGTTTTTTTCCTATTGTTGATTACTCTGTGATGTGGTAAGCCTAAAACTTGATGTTGCACAATTTTACTTGTTTTATGTTGTAATAGTGTATTCAAACCTGAACAAACTTGTTCATTCCCTGTTGAAGTTGTTAAATAATAATTCACTTGGGATTTTTGAGTCTACATTTTTTTTTTTTTTTTTTTTTTTTAATTCTTCCTCTTGCTTAAGTTCGAAATTTAACCTACTGATTTTTTTAAGTGATATATTAAGATGTAATAATATTAACAATGTATTATAGCAAAATGAAAAGAACTTGATAGAGGTATAAAAAATATTTTTATATCTTAAAATTCGTGTACTGATCTTAGATTATTTTATATACTTAATTTTCATAAAAGTGGCCAAACAGAAATTTATAGCACCTACAATAATACCTTTGGGGGTTTTTTTTCTTGTTGTTGTTGTTATACAACTGTTAAAGAAATTTCTATGGGTATTGAATTTGAATTTTTAAAAACTGTATTTCTATTAATTGTTTTTCTCCGTTTAATGATCATGGTTCTCGAAAAAGAATTCATTATCCAATTTTCAAACATTGTAAAAATTACCTATTGTTTAAGCTTAGAAAAAGAAGTATTCTTTTTAAATTTGAAGGAAATGTTTTCCAAATATATATGGTTAAATAAAGTGCAATATTCTAACTCATTCTTTATCTCCTCCTGATAATTTTTTATATTTTGGTTATTGAAAATCGTTTCTTATTCTTGAAAGTATTTAAGCTGTTGAAAATTGATATATGACAGTGAAAGTATTATGCTTTTGTAGTGTTAAAATTTCTAATAACTTTATGAATATGTTATTTCTGTTTTATATTATAGAAATCATATATTATTATTTCAAATATTAATTATGTTCCAAATTTCAGTATTGTTTTCTTTCCATATCATATTGTTTTTTTTTAATTGCTTTGTTGTTGTAAATATGTCATGCATTAAATGCATTATATTTGTGCTTAGTAAGGATACCATTATATTGCTGTGAAAGTTTATGACAGAAAATTGCTTTAATTCAGATGGATTCCATGCAATCATTTGATTATATATTTATATATATGTATATTCCATCAGATTAATTATATAATTTTCATGTGGAACATTTTAGATTGATTATTTGGAGAGAAGGAAAGTTAAATATTTCAAGTTCTCAGAATTCTAAAATCAACCAATGGCAGAACAATGTTTTAAAATTTTTACCATGTTTTCTAATCAGATATTTTGAATTATGTTTTGTTTATCTTAATATAGTGCATTATGACTTTCCTTTTGTTGCTTAAAAATGATTTTGTAGTTTTGCCATCTTGCAGACTGCTTAGTTTTTATTGTTGTTGACTTTTAATTAAAATATTCTGTTGTTTTGTACTTAAATTTTTTCCCCCTGCTTATCTTGTTGAATTTGTAAAAATGTTGCTAAATTGATGGCCATTTTAGATTAAAGTTTTTGGTAAACAATCTTTAAATTTCTTTGGAATAATTAGCAGTTAAAAGGAATGTATTAAAAATGTTTAAAGAATGAAATAATACAAATTGAGGTTTAAATTATTTTTCTTGCTAATGTTGACCCTTATTATGAAGGCGCATGTGTCCTTGAAAGAGAATTCAAAAATAGATAGAAAGATTCTTGAATTTGCAGCTGTTGTTTTATTGATTTATTAGGTATTTCATTCCAAACACTCTGCATATAATACAAATTAGTTGTTTTATAAAAATATTTTTCTGGCCAGTATTTAAAAAGTTATTTCAATTTAATTTGTGTAAAAATTTATGGTGTTTTTTTTTTTTTTTTTTTTTTTAACTTTTTATTTTGACCATGGTATCTTTCTACCTTGTGCCGTTGCCTTGAATAATAATAATGTGAAACTTAGACCTCCAATATATATGTGATCATTGGTATCAGGGGAAATGATTATTTAAAAAATGTATTTATTCTTATCACTTGAAAAAAAAAAGATATTGTTGTAGTGTTGCTTATAAAACTGTGCCAAGTATTGAGCATTGTGTGATATGTTTCAATTCAGATTATCAATCAAGTTATTTCAAAGTCTTCAGTTAAAGATTTGATCTTACTTTGATTTTACTGCTGAAAAATAAATTGCATATTGTTATTTTTATATTGAAAGGGAACAAGAATTAAGAGTAGAAGATATTGAAAATGCTTAGCTTAAAAAAATAAAATTCGAATTTTTTATTTGTTTTTTAAAACACAGAATTAAGTATTATGATAAATTTAAGGAGTGAAAATCCTAACCATTAATGTGTGCCAAAATATCAAGCTATAAGTTTATAAAGTTTCCGGCATTGTATATTTTTCAAACCAGTTCATTGTTTTTGTATTTGTCCTGTAAGTATACTGCATTTGTTTTAGGTTTTAAAAAGTGGTTATGGAATTATAAATTACAAAATTGCTTTTCTTTTGTCATGCTGCGTTGTAAGTGGACATGGTTTATAAAAATGAGACTTTGATTTTAAATATATATTGAAATAAATTACTGACAGACTTTTCTTGTTGTTCTTCTGTTGTATTTGTTAACGATCACTCTGAATAGAATAAATAGATATTACTATCCATTGTATTCAGTGACCAGTCTTTAAAATTTTTTATTTATCTGTATTTTTTAATGTTTTTTTTTTAATTCATGAAGCTGGTGAGTGTTACTACTAAGTGTAGTGATGATTAACAAAATGCCAATTGATTGTAGTATCTATCCCTATAATTATTGATGTACAGCTAATATTTAAAATATGAACTAAAGATATAATCATTTGTTATATAGAAATATCCAACTTATATGATAGGTATGAAGAGCAAAAATGCTTCGGTATTTTGGGCATAAAATCCTTGCAAATTTAAAATACATAAAATACTTGCAAATTGCTTCTAATAAGCAATGGCTAAAAATATGTTTGACATAGAATGCTGTTTCTTTATGCTTCTTCGATTTGAGACTATTTCCCCCGAAATGTGAAGCTCTTTCCCAATTGATATTAGACATTCTGTAAAGTTTTTTTGTTATTTACTTTTCTTGTAGACCTGGGATTAAGATATCAGCCGCGGTGGATTTTTGACTAAAGAGCTGTTTAGGGAATTTGATTGGGAAAAAAGTTGAAGATTAATATATAAATTATACAGATTAAAAGGATGTGGAATAATATCAACACCTTTTCTAGTATAATTAGTCAGGTAGCTCTTTATTTCATTGTGTTTAGTTAATTATTGCCAAACTTAAAGAACTGGCTGTCTTTATTAAGGTTGGCAATAACTACAAATTTGCATGCAAATATAAATGCTTTGCTGTTCTCTCTGTGGATAATGAATCTATGTCTTAACGCTCTGTAACGCATACCATTTGATCAAAAGTTATCAAATTTAATATTTATACATTGTGAAGGATGCAATTACCAGCAGATATCCCCTCTGAGACACAAATTTTTGTTCATTAAAAGGCAAGTAAAACTTTGGCACTTTTTCCTGACTGCTCTCAAAAATAGAATTGTACGAAATTCATTTTTGTACCATTTTAAAATGTAAAAAATTGTATTTTTAATAATGAATTTATGTAAATGTCAACACATTTTTGTTCTAAATTCAGACAAAAAAAATGAAACGTAAGTAAAAAATGTTTTGCTTAAGTTTCAGTAATAGATTCTAGTTACATATTAGTTCAAACTGTTTTCATTGTTTCATGAAATGCTGGCCGCTTTTCGGACCAACTGATTTTCGAAGATAAATGGTTACTAAAATTTTCATTCAAGTATTTTATATAACTTCTCTTAACCTAATAATTAATTCTAGCATCATTTGAGTTCAGATACCTTGAAATGCTAGAGTTCTTTTCTCTTTTAACAATAGTAAAAATTTTCTACTTCACCCACAGTAGGAAAAAAACGTAATAATATCCAATGTTTCTAAAGATTTCATGTACGAAAGAGAGCTTCACTTAGTATATTGCTATTAAAGCAAATGCCCATTCAGACATCTTTAGAGAGTTCCCAAAAAACTGTGCTCCAATCTCATCTCAGCTAGCACCTCTAACAAATTAAACACACACCTCAGATATGCAATCAAAATACATTTAAATGAAAAGAAGAGAATGATAACCGGGTTTTATCGGACGTTCACCATATTTTCATTGAATGGATGTTAGGAGCTTTTCAGCATTTATCAAATTAAAAACTAACTCAGTAAAATTCCTTGGAATAAGTAGCAAATAATATTTTGAAAGTCTTACACCGTTTCTTTCATGGTAAATGCATTTCACCTAAAATATGAAAAATGGAAACTTCCAACTAATACGAAAACTTTTTTGATGAAAATAAATATATAATTTTATTTAAAATATAAGGACGTACAGTAGAATCTTGCAGTATTGATGTTTAATGTGTATTATGGAATTTTTTTAAAAATTTATACAATAACTTGGAGGATGATTTAATAAGTTCCTTGCTCTAACAAAAAAATTCAATTATTTCAAAATTACTGCAATAATAAGTAATTTTCAAGCAGTAAAAAAATATTTTTTTATGCACTCAGTTATATTGCATTAAAGAACAGCAGGAGGGTGCATAATACAATAAACAAAACAGTATAATTTCTTTAAAAGTATGATTTATATACACTGAAGTGACAAAAGTCATGAGATGACTGTTAATATCGTGTCGGTCCTCCTTTTGCCCGACGAAGTGCAACAACTCGACGTGTCATGGAGTCCACAAGTCGTTGGAAGTCCTCTTCAGGAATATTGAGCCATTCTGTCTGTACAGACGTCCATAATTGTGAAAGTGTGGATGGTGCAGGAGTTTGGGCACGAACGGACCTTTCGATGATGTCCCATAAATGCTCGATGGGATTCATATCGGGCGATCTAGGTGGCCAGATCATGCGCTGGAATTGTCCGGAATGTTCTTCAAACCAATCGCGAACAGTTCTGGGCCGGTAACATGGCGCATTGTCATCCATAAAAATCCATCGTTGTGTGGGTACGTGAAGTCCATGAATGGCTGCAAGTGATCTGCAAGCAGCTGAACATAACCATTTCCAGTCAATGATCGGTTCAGTTGCACCAGAGGACCGAGTCCGTGCCATGTAAAAACAGCCCACACCATTATGCAGCCACCACCAGCTTGAACAGTGCCTTGCTGACAGTTTGGGTCCATGGCTTCGTGGGGTCTGCGCCACACTCGAACTCTACCATCAGCTCGTAACAACTGAAATCGTGACTCATCTGGCCACGATACGGTTTTCCACTGGTCTAGGGACCAGTCGATATGCTCACGAGCCCAGGAGAGTCGCTGCAAGCGATGTCGTGCTGTCAGTAAAGGCACTCGAGTCGGTCTTCTGCTGTCATAGCCCAAGGAAGACAAATTTCGCCGCACAGTCCTATCAGACACGTCCTTCGTACGTCCCACATTGATTCCTGCAGTTATTTGACGAAGTGTTGCGTGTCTATTAACATTGACCATTCTACACAGACGTCGGCGGTCTCGGTCGTTAAGTGCAGGTGGTCGCCCACTGCGCTGTCCATGATGGGATGTGATGCCTGAAATTTCATACTCTCGGCACACTCTTGATACTGTGGATCTCGGAATGTTGAATTCACTAACGATATCCGCAATGGAATGACCCATGCGTCTAGCTCCAACTAACATTCCACTTTCAAAGTCTGTTAATTCTCGTCGTGCCGCCATAAATCAAGAAAAACCTGTTCACATGAATAACTTGAACACAAATGAAAGCTCTGGAAAACGAACTGCCCATTTATACTTTTTCGCTGCGATACTTCTGCCATCTATATATTTGCATATTGCTATTCCATGACTTTTGCCACTTCAGTGTATATCTATCAAAATTTGGAATCAAAAAATTATTGCTCAAAGTTTACAACTGGATGTTCCTTGATTTTTTTTCAATGCCAAGAGGATATTTGGTCAGGCACCAAGCAATAACATAAATGAAAACAAAACAGAATGAACCATAATTTAACGTTTACATAGGCGCATAGATCTTGCCTGATTCCCTTAGATTAAAAAATATTTCTCATTTTTAACAATAATTGTGATAAATTATTAACAATAATTTATCACAATTATTGTTAAAAATGAGGTCTTGTTAAACTAAATACAATAAATATTAAACTATTCAATTAGTCCTTCTAAATTA
Source organism: Argiope trifasciata (assembly GCA_026543055.1). Lineage (NCBI taxonomy): Eukaryota > Metazoa > Arthropoda > Arachnida > Araneae > Araneidae > Argiope > Argiope trifasciata. The sequence continues at coordinate 245,176 of JAPMOQ010054838.1, forward strand.
TAGGATTTTATAATATTAATTAACACAATTATGAAGAGTAATTAAATGTCCGAAAATCGATGTACTTCAATAACTAATCAGTGATGTGTTCTATGTTCTAAAAGTCCTTCTAACAATCACCCTCAGTACGATTTTCCGCGCAACGTAAAACGTATCTTTTCCAAACAAGTTTGGGTGGGTCTCCAAACCCCTCTCGTGATATACAAAGATAGTATTGGTTTTCGGAAGACCTCTTTAAAGAGTAAAGGTGGGTTCACACGAGGCTTTTTATTGTCCGCAAACATTGTCTCTCTGCTGTTGTCTCGTCGGGACAAACATTGTCCGTGTTGTCTCAAATGTTCACACAAGGACAATGCCGGGACAACAGCAGAGAGACAATGTTTGTGGATAATAAAAAGCCTCGTGTGAACCCACCTTAAGGGAAAGTTCTATTGGGGGGCAGTTCGGTGGATCGGTTGACCATCTGAATGTCGCACTCCCACACAACAATATCTCCTTCGGACTAGGAATTCTTTCTTTGTTGGATGTTATTCTACTTGTCAATCAAACTTTCCTTCGTTAGTTTGGTCTCCGCCTTATTCCCCCATCAATGGGTGGCGGTTTCGTCGACATCGGGTTTCCTTCTCTGTATATGGTACTCTTAAGAGGCATGAGACATCTGAAAAGAAGATTCGAGGGGGAAACGTGCAGCCCGCCTGAAAATTCTCCGGTCGTTGGAACTCGGCTAAAGAAAAGGAGTATCGACTGATACCCGACACTCCAAGGAGTGGATAGGAAATCTCAGAAACACAAAACATTTTTAGTGTCCTTGCACTATCGAGGATTATGATTCTTGGTCATGCCTTTTCTTATCGAGTAAAGAGAAAAGGAAAAATCTGGGAATGGGCTTACAAGTGAACGAACCGGTTATTCTTGGAATTATCGTATGTTGAATTGCATATCACTGAAATTTATGGGAACGATGACTACGCCCTTTCCAGCGAATCACTAGAAAGGGCAAAATCCCCACTTTACTTATTGCTAGTGACCTTGACTTTCCGATATTCTTATTTGACAATGCAATATGGATCATTTTTAATCTTGTGACGCGGCGTTGTGATTGCATTTATTGTGGTCATTACTGGCGCCATCTAATGGCAGAATATGGAACTATAGTAAACATTTTATATAAATAACATATATTTTTAATTCAACTTTTTTAGAAAATGGCTTACTTCAATAAATAAATTAAGTAAATGAAAAAAATCAAAGTAAAAAAGTAAGCTGAAACAGATAAGTTAATTCAATCACACATTACTTAAATTAGTAAGTTAAATGTTAATTTCAATTATCAAATTTTATATTTCCTACTAATTAATACTTTTTAATTAATAATATGATGGAAATAATAGACATTTAGTACACATATTTAAAAATAACAATAGCAAATTTATTTGTTATTCAAAAAATCGTGGATTATGCTCTAGTTCGGACGATTTTGAGGTGATGAGAGACCCATCGATTTGATTCTGAGATGGTTAAATCATTGAGAACATGATGTTTTTCTGTTCATTTAATACCACGTGACTTAAAAAAATAATATTCTCAAATGATAGCTTGAAATTTAAGATAGCTAATTTCAATTTTTTTTTGAAGTTTTTTATAAGAAATTTTGTAGTTTGTTTTATTCTGATAATATTTCAAATATATGCAAGATTTTTGTTCCATCCATCCTATCATCATTCTGATTGGTCAAAGTAAACCGCATCATCTCCTTCTTCACTTCACAGAAAATTATTGTGCAGAGAGATGCGAAAATTTCAACAGTATCTTTCATTTGCGGTTGGGGTTTGCTTAGGTAAGTTGAACGATCCTGGAAGTGAGATGGAACTTTTCGTTTATACGAGCGTTAGGCTTAAGTTACATTTTTCATGACTATTTTTTTAAACTTATAGTATTTATTTTAATATAATTTTGCTGCAGTTAGTTAATATTGTTTTCTAATTTTGCAAAAATAAATATGTTAAGAAGGTTTGTCACATTAACGTGTATTTTTTCATTTAACGCATGTTCATAATCTTTTTGAATCTTGATATTGATTTCTAAATCTTTTCTGATTTTCTATTCTAATTGATTACTATCTCAATTAATTTAGTGTAGAATGATTATTTTTTTAAAAAAGAATTTAACTTATGCTTCAGATTCGGGCGATCGCTCTAACTGGAATTTCACAAATTTTCTTATGATGATAACAACGACGGTCTTCTGAAATATTACATGAGAGACATTTCGTTATCTGAAGGCAATGCTGTGAATTGACGATGAATCATAATTTTTATGCATATATGATAGAAAGGCATGTCTGATTTTTTTTTCTGAAAATCTAAAAATAGAATCTATTCGCACGTTGCTTATTCTTATTATAAGTAATGGCTATTGTTTTTGTAAGTAATTATTTTAATCAAGATTTTCCTCCTGCAAATTTTGCAACAGTATTTAGTTTATGATGACTGCATTTGCTACTCTTGATTGTAATATGATGAAAAAAAGTACCACCTGGAAAATGTATGTGTCTGAAACCAATTCAAATGTTACTTTTCATAATCTCTTTTTAAAAATATATACTTGTGATGATTACATAGTTCAGCTGAGTAAGCCATGCTGATTTCATTTTAATGTCTTTCGCTCCTATCTGAAGTATCATATTTTATAGAATTAATATTTTGCATTCAGTAATTAGTTCTTTTTTGTTAATTGTATTTCTTTTTAATTTTGTATGAATTATTGAGACTATAGAATCGAATATGCACCTATCTTGGTAAGTGGGGAGCTCTTTTGAGCTTGTCCGAAAGATAAGGTGCTATATGAAAAGATTGACCCCACAGGATATATTTTACAATAAATATATCCCACTAATGTTGAATCGACAATATTTTGGGAGACTTTAATAAGTTGGCTGAAGTAAAAATCACCGAATTTACTGTGATTTTTTTAAAAAATTTGCTACATCTGATTTGACTACCATTTTTTTATATTTGTGCCCGTCGTCTCTTCTGATGATGATATTATAGTTCAGCTGATGATCCATGCTGACCTCTTATTTTATGTCTTTCGCTCCTATCTGAAGTATTTATGATGAAAATGCATTTAAATAATTGCTCTGGCGAAATATTCTTTCGCTGAAATTTACTGTGTTGCTCTTGTCCCTAACTATTAGCAAACAGTTGCTAGTGTTATCCTCATACACTACTGCACACTATTTTAGACGGTGGTGAATTGAAAGTCCCCGTCGTATGAATCTAGAGATTTAAATTTCTTTGAGCTGAATTTAATTAACAAGAAAATAGTAATTTTCAGTTTAATGATGATTGAACAAGCATATGTCTGAATTTGATGATAATAAAAGTCTGAATGCTGATTTATTTTCAGATGCATATTTTTTACCTTATTAATTGCCTTGTGATATTTAGTCATTATTTGGTATGATGTCTTTTAATGAATTTCTTCACATAATTCCTCTGATGAAAATCTATTTGAGCTATGCTTTTCCTTTGTTATGAATTTATGGGCATTAACTATGTAATGATGAATGACATTGTCAGTTCTGCTACTGAATGCAAGTGAAGATGAAATATTTCTGATGTGTTAAATGCCATGTACATTTTGTTTGTTAGATTTTTCGTACATTATTTTCTTTTATCCCTGCATGAATTTACAGATGATTAATATTTTCACGTTGGTCCGTGTTTCTGAATATTGTGATGATATAGTACATATGATGTAAAAAAATGTCTAGCAGGAGGCGTAATTTCAGATTTTATTCAACTTACTGTTTGTCAAATGGCTTATCTTTTCTGTTATGAAAAATTAGCTGTCTTTGATTTGATTACTTCAGTTTTTTTCTATAAATGCGCCCATCATATGTTCTGATGATGATATTATAGTTCAGCTGATAATCCATGCTGACCCCTTATTTTATGTCTTTCGCTCCTATCTGAAGTATTTATGATGAACATGCATTTAAATAATTGCTCTGGCAAAATATCTTTTGCTGAAAATTACTATGTTGCTCTAGTACCTAACTGAGTTAACTGTTGTTGGTGTTATCCTCATAATACTGCACAATCTTTTAGACAGTGATGAGTTGAAAGTCTCGTTCGTATGAATCTAGTGATTTAAATTTCTTTGACCTGAGTCTGATGCACAAGAAAGTAATTTTTAGTTTAATGATAATTGAACAAGCATATGTCTGAATGAAGTAATCTTCAGATGCATGTTTTTTACCTTGTTAATTGTCCTGTGATATTTTGTCATTTGCAATGATGTGTTTTAATGAATTTCTTCACCTGATTCCTCTGATGAAGATCTATTATCTGAGCTGTTTTCCCTTTTAACTCCTTGTGATGATGAATTTATGGGCATTAACCATGTAATGATGAATGACATTGTCAGTTCTGCTACTGAATGCAAGTGAAGATGAAATATTTCTGATGTGTTGAATGCCATGTAGATGTAAAAAAAAAAAAAAGTCTAGCAGGATGTATAATTTTATGATTTTATTCAACTTACTATTCATTAAATGGCTTATCTTTCCTGTTATAAAAATTATTATTTTTCTAAAAAAAGTAAAGGCTTAGTACTGGAATAAATATAAATTAATATATGATTTCTGTGTAGTGTATACTTATGATGATATTATAGTTCAGCTGACTACCCATGTTGACAACAGATTTAAGTCTTTCGCTCCTATCTGAAGTATGCACTTTTGTGAAATTGTTTTCTGGTTGATTTTGTATGTTGATCAAGACTGTTGGATATGTAAAATTAGTTATTAAGTTTTTGATTTTCCTTTTTCTTTCAAAACTCAAGTTAGTGTTTTATCCAGGAAAATCAAAAGCTTTTATGTTATATATAGTATTTTTCTTTGATGAATATTTTTCAGTTCTTCTGTATGCGTGAAGGAAAAAGGTTTCCGGTGGAAATTCTTTTTCAGAGTTGCATTGTAATGGAAGTTTTAATAAACCTTCTAGATTAATGTTTTTTTACTTGTCTGAAATTTTATAAAATTTTATTTAGGAAAACAAGATAAGGGCACACAACATGCTTCTTGTCTACATGGTGTATATATATAACTTGGTGATTGATTTTTAGAGACTGACCCAATTTTCATAAAGGCTTTCTCCAAAAGTCAGTTTCCATAGTGTATCGGAAGTTAAATCATCTGTAATCAAGTCACTTCTATTAATTTAAAATTATCTTGTTATTTAGTATTGATTAAAGATCACTTGCTAATGTTTCAGTTTCAAGGTTGGTTGACACTAAACCAAGTAATTCCAGTATGTTATGCATTCACTGAAGGGGTAGATAATACCTCCCATCAAAACAAGAACTTACTATTGTGCAGTTTCTGTGTGTGATTTACTGTTATCTGACTTGTGTGGTCTTATCGGATGGAAACCTTTTTTTATTTATGGTAGGTAGCCTGAAAGCACATGGCTGCAATTTTTTTCTACTTAAATTTGGTAAAAGTTACAAGACTGTGATGGAGATTCTGTTTCGTTATATAATAGACTGTTATATATATTTCTTTATTTGTGTATTTATTCTGTAGAATAGAATTACCAGTGATGAAGTAAAAATGACAGCTGATAGGATATCAATTAAGAATATAAAAAAAAGGGTAGAAGCTGCTAGGGAAATAAAATATAATCCTCAATATTAATAGGGTGGAGATAAAGGCAATGGTTTTTTTTAATCTACCAAATGTTGTCTTCATCTACATATGCAAATTTATATTTAATAATATACTTGCAACATTGAGATAATTGCATTGTTGTACTAAAGTGCATGCTTGATGTCTTTTTAAACATACAATTTAGGTTAAAGGATAATATTTTCTTAGGAGTTGAAGACAAAGATAACTGTTGGCTGTTCAAAGTGATCATAGAAATAAAAAATAGTTTTTCTGAGTATAAAGGTTTGGTATGATAGTTCAAACATTTAGTCCCCCAACCTATTCTAACTAAAATTGTGAGTTTTTTGCTCGATGTGCAATTATCTTAATTTGTATTGAAATAAGAAAATCCTGATTGTTTGCTTGGGTAGTGTGAACTTTGAAATGAAACAAAGATTTGTTGAATTCATGGTAAAATTTAAGGAAGAACATGTTTGTGTAAAATTTAGCATGAAAAACATTGGCCTAGTAAAGAAAATGTGTAAGAAATGCATAAGTAGAGTAAGCAAATTTTTTGTTACTAAAATGCCATTGAGGATAATAGTTGGTATTGACTATTAAATTTCATGGAAACCATTCCATGTACAAATGAAAAGTCTTCATTAAAAATATAAAGCATTTACACACTTAAATTGAAATAAAATATTAAAAGATGCATGATTTTTTTTTTTTTTGTATATTTCGAACTAGTATTTCATTTCATGTGATTTTGAAACTATTCAATGCTTATATTTAAAATATATATATTGCATGCAGTAAATTATCTGGCCAATCCTTGCTTTACTTTATTTTTTACTAAATATTTTGAGAAATGATTTTTAATGTAATAATTTGAAACATGATTTTTTAGATATTTAAATGAAGTTGAATTTGTTTTACTGAGTTTTGTGCTATAGTCTTCCACTCCTGTGCTAATAAAATTGCAAGTTGCAGATATTTATTTGCTAATGTATTCCGCTTCTGTATCTGTTTGAAGGCTTAAATCGGTTTTTGTTATACATTAAATTATTTATATGCAAAATTGATTAACAAAGGTTTGCAGTGTCAAAAATTAGTTAAATATGAAAGTATTTTTAAATATCTTAAAGTGCTTAATTCAGGGTGAAATAGCTCTAAATGGTATTTCTAACAAATATTAATACTTGCATCTATACTTATAATATAGCTTATGTGCTCTACAGGCCCCAGACCATTGAGTTTACAGCTGCCAAATTTGGTACATGCATACTTTAGGGGTTATAATATGTACCTTGGAGAGATTTTTTTTTTCTTTGAATTTTTAATTAGAATTTAAGTTAAGCACAATTTCGACGTTTTTCCGTCATAACTTTCAAAAATATTGTTGCACAAAATTGATTTTTACATCATATTAAGGATTTAAAATATCACTAAAAATATGAGTTTTTTAATGATAAAAATAAAATTTATGCTGCATGCACATGTTTTGAGTGAAGGGTTATTATGCTTATCAATGTTGCAATCAAGTTGATAAAAACTTAAAATTAAACAAAAATTAATTTTCAGCATGTGATTGTATGAAATGTTCTTTCTTAAAAATGTAAAGAAAAGTTTTTGACTTTTACAATATTAATTAAATGAGCTTCAAGACAAATATGGTTCAATGTATCTTCAATTCAAGGCCCAGTAACTAGTAAGTAAAACTTTCATAATAGAAATACATCTATAAATAGGATCTAAATGAAGCAAATATTTATATAGTATGTAACACGAGTCTATAAATGTTTTAATAATTGAGGTTTAGCTTTTCACTAAATCCTCTAATCTGTAAATCATTTTAACAAAAGATATTTTTCAGACACTAGTATTTTAAATAAAGAGATTAACTTCAATCAACTCTCTAAGACTAACTGATTTATGAATATTTTGAATACCATTATTCAATTGAAGAGGGTAATTTTAAACCATTTAATCATTCTAAAGATGATACCTAGGATTAAAACATTGTTGATTGTTATAAATTATTCTATTCAAAATTTTATGTCGATCAGATTTGGTAGCAGAAGACAAGCTTTTATTAATTAACTTGAAAATTGAATGTCAAGAATATTTGGCAGAATATGACTATGAAGTTTCATAATTCTGTGAAGTATTTTTATATGCCAAAACAAATGTTATTTAAATCCTTTTGAAAGTGAAACTAAATTTTGATAAATCTGAGAAATTTTACAGAAAAAAAAAGTTTATATTAATTTGCTGTTTAATCAATTCCACTTTTAAAGTTGAAATTCGTAATTGAAAGCTGACAGATAATTAAAGACATAAAGTACATTATAGGCTTAAGGCCTTTTTAAATGCATAGGTGAATTGTGATTATTAGTTTGAACCCTAAAAATATTTTGAAGTAGCTTTTAAAAGACAAATTATATAAAGTATTTATATTTTGAAACTTGGGTGTAATTTATTATACAACGGAAGCTTGTGCCAAAAAATATAAAAGGTTTTTATTTTTTAAAGTTTTTGAATTGTTCCATTTTTTTGAAAAATTATATGTTGGACCAATCTTGTTAAATTTTAATGTTAATATATTTGTTATATCTGGTACTTAAATTTTTAAATAAATAATTAAAAAAGTTTTTGCTTTATGGTTTGTATTCTATCATTCCTTAAAGTATTTTTCCCCCCTTCTAATTTTGTAACTTGCAGACCTGTCTCCTGGCCATCAAAATTTATAAGCATTAAGCAAGTATCGACAAAGCAATATGTAGTGCAAAACATTGAAATTAGAATGGTTTTTTCAAAAATTTTATTATAAAAAAAGTAGAAATATAATATATTTTCACCATAAAAACAAAGCCTATTATCATACACAAAAATAATTTTACACTTTTTAAAATTCGTGGCTTTTCATCAATTTAACTAGAATAAATACATTTTAATTATAGTATACTTCTTGAAAATTTACTTTTGTGGCTAAATGATTGACCAAACAAACAAAATGCCAGCTAGCTCTAAAAATTTTATAATTTAGATAAGACCAAGAACATAAACGGTTACAATTAAATATGAATTCTAAACAATAACATGCACCCACAGGCAGTGAAAAATAAAACATGCTTCATTGTTAACTGCAAGAGTTTTGTCTAGCATCTCAATCCCAACATTTATCCCTATGGGATGGACGAATCCATCGCAAACCTTACTTTCCACAGGTTGGGGCATTTGATCAAGAGGGGCAGAAGAGGTAAGTATTGTCTTAAATGTTGAGTTATAGCTCAATTTTCCTGGTTCAGATGATTTGTTGAGCACAAAGGAAAATGTAATTTTAGCATATAAATGTGGATATAGTTTTCCTCTCTTTGAATGTCTTAAAAATTAGAAATGTTGTTATATTAGGTTGGGGAAAAAGAAATCCATTATTTTTTCGGTAGATGGCTGTAGTGATCGATATCTCGTAAATTATCGATCAAACAATTTCAAATTTATGCTCGTTGTCAAGGTAACAGTTCGCACTAAAAGAATTCGTTTGCAGTTTTTTGTTTTGTCCATTCAGTTCTGAGTTACACGGCGTTAAAGATGGAAGTCAACAAAGAGAAAATTCGGTACATTTTACAGTTTTTCTTTGATAAGGGCGAAAATGCAAGTCAGGCGGCTGAAAATGTGAATAGTGTTTATGGTCCCGATACTGTAACAGCTAATTACGCGCAATTTTGGTTTCGTCGATTCGAACCGGGACTAACGGCCAGGAAGGTTCTGCTTTGCGTTTGGTGGGATTGGAAAGGAATCATTTATTACGAGTTGCTTCCATATGGCCAAACATTAAATTCAGACATCTATTGTCAACAACTGGACCGTCTGAAGCGAGCAATTGACCAGAAACGGCCAGAATTGGCCAACATAAGAGGTGTCGTGTTCCATCAGGACAACGCCAGGCCACACACTTCTATAGTGACTCGTCAGAAACTCCAGGAGCTTGGTTGGGAAGTTTTGATGCATCCACCATACAGTCCGGACCTCGCACCAAGCGATTACCATCTTTTTCTTGCATTGCAAAACTTTTTTAGTGATAAGAAATTGGCATCAAGGGAAGAGTGTGAAAATCAATTGCTGGAGTTTTTCGCTAATAAGGACCAAGACTTTTATGAGAGAGGCATAATGAAGCTACCATTAAAATGGCAACAAATTATAGAACAAAATGGTGCATATTTGACCTAAATCGGACAATGCAAAACATGTTAAATAAAGTCTTGAAGTTCACGTAAAAATAATGGATTTCTTTTTCCCCAACCTAATATTTGAAAATGTTTTGCAGTTTACAAATTTGTTCTTGTGTTGCATTTCATATCTGGCTCATATGTAATACAAAGTGATTGAAGGAATGTGGTATTGACATTTAAGTTGCATATATAAATAAAACAAATCATTATCCATCTGAATTTTTTGACATATTACTCGTGTTTTGTAGTTTTAAGTAAATTCATGTATGTATAATTAATAATGCATGTATAATAAAAACAAGAAGGAAATAATCTAGGCCATCTTTATTATTTAAAAAATAAAACTTGTACAAAAATTTAGAAAAATAAATTTATTAAGTGTTAATTGTAAAAACAATTTCCTACTCTAATCATAGTGTTAAAATGGATATGGCATGTAAGTAAGCATATTGAATATTGTAATATTCGTTGTAAATCAAGTCAATTCTTTATTCAAGAAACAATTTTCTTATATGGATTCCGATTTTATTAATGTTTAAGTGAGGTTTACTTTATTATATTTCTAAAATTTTTGTTACTACCAGTTATTCTCCTCTTGACAAATAAAACAAATTGAGTTTTATTACTTAAAGGATAAATCTTGATAATTGAGTTATAAAAATATGAAGAACCTTTTTAATGTAGAATAAAACTATATTTCAATTTATGTTTTATTGATAACCAGCTGCCTTTGGTGACCAGCTGGTTCGCCAGTCTTACTACTGTTTAAAATTATCAGTTAAATTATGTACTTTGTTACTTTTTTCATTGTCAAATACTTTGTGCCGTGTCATTGTCAATTAAATTTTTTATGTAACTTGTTTTTTAATAGCTACTTCAAAATAATGTTAAGGTTCAAATTTTGAGACATTCATGCAGGTTCAAAGGCCTTAAACCTGTAAGGAATCATTCTGCACCATATATCTCAAATAATCTGTCAGCTTTCGCAAAATTTCAACTTCAAATTTCTGTAGAAATGATTTAAACTGCAAATTGATGTAAAAATTTTTTTGTAACCGAAACCAAGCATTTTTTTAAATGTAAGTAAAGGAGAATCATGTGCGCTACTGAATAATTACAATAAGTAATGTAATATTTCAAGAATTCTACAAAAATTACTTAGATTCATCATAAAATTTAGTTATACTTTGAAAAAGATATAAATGAAGCGAATAATTTATTTTATTTTGGTCTATAAACCTAATTAAAAAATTAAGTCTAAATTTGATACATCTTTTAATTATAAGGAGTCATTCTACGATATATTCTTGACACTTAACTTTCAAATAATTGAAGGTTTCTATCTTCTGCTATCAAGTTTAATCGACTAATGAAGTTTTGAATAGAAATGTTTGGGACATTCAACACTTGCATTCTTAGGCTAGTCAGTTTTGAGAAATCCTGGACGTTGATTGGGGTACCATCTTTGAAATTGTCGATGACGTTTAAAATTATCCGTTTTTATTGAATAGTGATCTTCAAATATTCATAAATTAGTCGGTTTTAGAGACTGAGTTGATTGAAATTTATCTCTTTTTATTTTAATGCTAAACATTCTTCATTTTAAGTTGCAAAAAATTTTCTTTTTAGAAAAAAACATTTCATATTTATTTCTTTTCATGCTGGCACGTGCTGAAAATTGCATTTTTATGTGTTTAATTCGCAATAATAATTTATTTTTTAATTTGAGTTTTTGTCAATCTGATAGCAACATATTAATAAAAGAATTTTTTCCCTTTCACTCGTAACGTGCTCGTGCAGATTAAATTTTATTGTTTCGTCAGAAATATATTGTTGAAAAATATAGTTAATGTATTTCTTTAAAAATAGAAGTTTTAAGTTATATGTTAAAGCACTCACATCAGTAGGAAGCTAATTTTTTTTATCTTTAACTTGATCTAAAAATCATCTTTGTGCGGTAACATTTTCGGAAGTTATAGCGAAAAAACATCGAAATTTCGCTTCATTTTTAATGTAAATTCTAATTAAAAATTTGAAAAAAGGGCTGCGAGCTGCACATTCCCGACCTCCTTGTATCAAACTTAATAGCTGTAGGTCTGGCGTGGAAAGCGCCCAACACACGCACGCACAGATTTTGAGCTTTATTATAGGTATAGATTTAAGAGTTCATTTGTGACAAATTAATTATATGTAATTTATAACACAATTATAAATATGCATAAAATATTTTTATTTGAAGTTTAGTTCTGTCAGGCTAAACTATTAAATCCATAAATCATGCCAATTTAGTTAAAAATATATTTAAGGACATGATTTACACGAGGAGCTATTTAGGACAATAACATTTAACATACATATATGCATTAAAATAATACTCGGGACTACATCCGTAGAGCTGATATATCAGTATCCCAGCTCTAGGCTACATCATGCTTTACACTCGCTTCCAAGACATGGGCTGATTGTTCGTGGCAATGGCCGCAAGAGGGTCGAGGAAAAGAGGATGTTACTGCTGCTGCTGTAATTGCATGGGAGCAGGGGTTTGTGGTGAAGGCTGCTGTTGAGAAGGTGGAGGGTGTAGTTGAGAAGAAGGTTGCTGTTGCTGCATTGAAGATGCGGGAGGTATAGTAATACCTCCATATCACCCCATTTGTGGTTGTCTGCTGATAATCTTAACCACAACCCCCTGTAGATATCTGTGTGGGCTGAGATGGCCCATGCTGTTGAACGTTGTGCTGCAGACCCTGTTATAGATAGCTTTGGCTGATGGACCTGACTGGGGAAGGTGTTTGACTGTAAGAGTGATACTGCTGAGATGATGGTACAGCTGCCGGAGTAGACAACTGGCTGGGGGATATGTATGGTCGCTTCATGTATAGATCAGAAACAGATAAATTATTTCCAGTTTGTTTATGGTGCTCAATGAAAAGAGTGGAGTCTCCCCCTGAATGAAAGCATGGCTCTAATCCTTTTAACTACGAGTTAAGGCAGTCTCGTAGTTTGCTTGTCAAATGTTTGCCTTCTTGACGTAAATAAGGATTAGTCTCAGGGGTGACAAAATTGTTTAGCAAAAGATATTCTGCAGTTCGGTTTATCACCAAAATAATATAAATTATTTTTCATGTCCATCACGAGTCTTGATTTCCTCAAAAAGTCAACTCTAAGGAGTGTACGTTTACCTTTAGCATGCGGCAGAAAATGTAAATCAGTGCGAAAAGTTCGACCAAGCAGTGATCGACACTGTAGTTTTTAAAACAACTGATGTGGATTGTTGACCATCTGCAAAACAGACAGTAAGGTTAATTTCAGTGAACTTCTGTCCACGCGTCTTTAAAAATTTAAACATCAGTTCTCCACCGACTGACTGGCTCCTGTGTCAGTACAAACTGTTCCAGTAGCTTCATATATTTCAATGGGAAGTAAGTCTACTGGAGAGATAAAACAAGTAAACATATTTATTGCTTTAACTTGAATTGTCTTTCTTTGAAGAACAATTTGGACATTTCGGTTTTATAAATCCGGGACGACTACAACCATATCAATAAACGGAATTTTCCACATGTGATGGCCTATTGTTTGAATTAGAAATAATAGTGGTGTGGGTACAAGAAGGATCTTTCACAAATTTCGTGAATTTGGTTTTTTTGAAGTTACTTCCACTGATACCTCTAGAAAATTTCGATTTATAGAATTCTTGCGATTTCGGAGGTTTTACTAATTTTTGATGAGGCGTCTTTATATTGTCATAAGAATCCAGTTTTTTAGCGAACAGGTCAGGATCATTGAGTGTTTCCCAACTATCTAAATAAGGATTTTTATATTCCAGGGGACATTTTTTCTTAATTTGATCAGCTAGGATTAAATCCTTTAATTTGTCGAATGAGTTAATTTCGTGTTCATTGAGCCAACTTTCAAATTAAGTTCGGAAAAGAAATCTTTCGAAGTGGAATGATCACGTTTCTGATGTCGACTAAAAAGAATTCTAAATCGTTCTGCAATTAGCTTAAATCTTTGTAATAATATTGTACGGATATGGGTATAGTCCTTAAGCATTTCTTCAGGTTCTCTGGCTATTAATTTATATCATTTGGAAGTACACCAATTAAATAGGATACCCAATAGTCATTAGATACATTTAAAAGATTCATCTGTCTTTCAAACATAGTTAAAAGTAATGACATGTCATCTATTTCAGGGCGAAACGTTGGTAAAACTGTAAATCAAATCACTTTAGAGTAGACAGTTTGATAAGGATTTGACACATTTTGGTGCTTAAGCTTTTTAAGTTCAAATGCCCTTTCCACAGTTAGTTTTACTGTTTCCTCTAACTTTTTCCGTTCGTCCACAATGTTGTTGAATGTATCAGTCAAAAACTGTTTGTTATCGGTAAAGAATGCAGATTGAGTTATTTTATCATGTAGATCAGATCAATTATTTTATCTTGGGGTGTTATATCTATGCTCAATTCCAATGCCAAATTATAGAGGTCAATTTTTTCTTCTTTTGATAGAAGAGCCATTTTTCCCACTAAATTATTAAAATGAACGAGTTAAACAAGAAAATTTGACTATGAAGGAACAGTTACACACCTACCCTCTCTTTTAAACATGCAAAAAATAATAATAATAAAATTGGCAGAATACAAATCTTTAATTTTTTCAAGAATATAAAAAATTATAATCAGGTAGAAAATAATATAAATTTTCAGCAATGGAAAAAAAATATTTATGTTCAAAATAACTTTATGTGTTTAGATGTAAGCATGGCATAGAGACAGAAATTAAGTTTTAAATATAATTCAATTGTTAATTTTAAGTATATATATATATACAATTATTGAAAGAAAAGAAAATACAGTGAACAATTGGTATTTAAATTTGAGTTATGCTAAAGAATTATTTTTAAAAAAAATCTTAATCATAAAAATAACATTCTTATTTCAGAACTACCGGAAATGAGTAATCAAAATAATACTTCAACTCCTTTTCAGCATTTTTTTTATACCTTAGGACATTCAATTCAAAACAATTTTATAAGAGGAATTTCAACAATTACTATGAAATATCCTTTCTTAATAAAAACCAATACGTAAGAAATTTATAAAAGAATAAAATAGTTCTTTCAATTATTATATTTTCAAAATATCAATCATTCATCTATATCTATACTTATAATAAAGCTCAATGTGTGTGTGTGTGTTGGCGCTCTACAGACCAGACCGTTGGACCTACAGCTACCAAATTTGGTACATGTATACCTTGGAGGTCGGGAATGTGCACCTCGGAGCCCTTTTTTCGAATTTTTAATTAGAATTGGAATTAATTAAAATTTAAGCGAAATTTCGACGATTTTCCGCTATAACTTTAGAAAATATTATCGCACAAACATGATTTTTACATCAATTTACAGATTAAAAAATTAGCTTTCTAATGGCATCTTTGTTTTAATGTATAACTTAAGCTTCTATTTTTAACGAATTTTTAAAGAAATATTTTAACCATGTTTTACAACAATATATTTCGGACAAAACAATGAAATTTAATCTGCACGAGCACGTCAAGGGGGAAAAATTAGGTTTTATCAGCATGTTGCCATCCTATTGACGGAAGTTCAAACTAAAAAAAAAAAAAAAAAACTATCATTACAAATTAAATCTAAAGAAATGCAACTTTTAGCACGTGACTGGATAAAATAAAAGAAACATAATATGTGACATTTTCTAAAATAAATAATGAACGAGCAAAGGGAAAAAAATAGCTTTTATTAAACTGTTGAAATCATACTGACAGAAGTTCAAATTAAAAAATAAATTAACTATGACAGCAAATTAAATCGAAAAAAAAAAAAGTAACATTCACCACGTGATTGGATGAAATTAAATAAATATTAAATATTATGTTTTCTAAAAAAGAAATACAAGACAAAGGTTTCTATGATCGTTTGCAACATCTATATCATTAATTTAGTAAATCAGTGTTACGTGACTTTCGAAGTTTAAGTATATCTGGCAGAGAAATTATAAAGAGAGCAAGGCACCTAAGTATTTAATTGAAAATCTTATACCCCATTACTCTTGGCGAACCAGCTGGTCGCCAAAGGCGTCTAGTATGTAATAAATACACATATAAGTTTTATAACACTGTAAAAATTACTATTTAATTTTTTTATACGAATAAATAAATGAATAATCAGATTAAAAGAAAGAAAAGTTCTATGACAATTATACGCTCTGAAATGCTTACTATTTTTCCGAATAAATACCAACTCAACAAAATATAAGCAATTCAAAAGGAAGAATATTAATATTCTCATCATCTAATAACTATTCCAATAGGAAGAGATTGGTGTTAAATCATCTTTGTTTATGCTTACTCTGCAGTTGTCCCCGTCTGGACTTGGAATCCTTTTTTCTATCAAAACAACTCTAGTTCTACGCGCTTTATTTCTTTTACATTCCTATAAAAGCTGTAACAAGTGAACATTTTCAAGGTATATTCAGTATTTCAAAAGCAAATCATCAATTCACTCAAAAACATAATTATAAAAATATCCACACTGACTGATATTTACAAATTTCGTTTTTTAATTCGTTTGGATTGAAGGTATTGAAGATTAATTAACACAATTATTCCCACTTACATTTTGATAGCAGCAACAACTCTGAGTGTTATTTTCAAATAAATTAATTCGTCAGGTTAGACGAAATTAAATTTCAATTAATATTAATGAGATTTAATACGACTCTTATACTTTCGGTTTTCTTCAGGTGAAGAACAGAAACAAGTTTAAAAACAAAACTTCATTTAGTTTAATTAAATCAAAACTTAGTTTTTAGGTAAATTAATTCCTCGAGAGTAACGGAATTGAATTAAAAACTATTGCCAATGATATTTATAAAACAATAACAAAACTTATCTGGTACTCTTTATTCTTCGGGTGAAGAACCTCAACTGGTTTCTTTTCATCATAACCTAATTATCCAAAATTATAACTAAAAATTGAAAAAGAAAGCGAGTCCCTGCCTTGGAATATAAACAATGATGTTTGAAATGTTTAATATTGATTCGGGCCGAACGTTGGGCTGCCAACTTATTGTGACCGAAAGGGCGCCAGCTTTTAATTCTGTCAGGGTAAATTATTAAAACCAATAAAGCATGCCAATTTAGTTAAAAATACATTTAATGATATTAAGGACATGATTTACTCTGGGACAAAACTATTTAGGACATTAACATACATACAGTGGGTAAAAAAAGTCTGTACGCAGATACGAATGCAAATCAAAGTTTAATTTGTCACACAAAATTTATAATGATCAAAGTGAGAACTTAAAAATGAGTTAAAACTGACATTATTTAATATATATTCTTATTAAAAGGATGATAATACTGACAAAGTTAAATAATAAATCTTAGAAACTCAAAAAATGCCTTAAACATGGAACAAAAAAGTCTCCGTACGGTGCCCTAGCACACGAAAAAAGTTTACGAAAATGCAAAATACATTTAATGATCAGAGGATTCTCCTTTGGCTTTTGTCACCTCTTTTAGACGTTGTGGCATTACGCCTACAAGTGTTATTGTTATTTTTGGAGAAATATTACACCAAATGTTACTACTGGCACTTTTGAGTTCAGCTTTGTTTTTTGTCATATTTTAAATTGTCGGCCAATTTCATCGCACAAATGTTCTATGGGGTTTAAATAGAGTGACTGGAGAGGGCTATGAAGTTGGTGTTTAACATGGTGAAGGCACCACTTTTGGCAAATCTTAGAGGTATGTTAATGATCGTTGTCCTGCTGAAAAGTAAATCCAGTTCCAAGAGATAGCTTCTCTGCGCTGGATAACACATTTTGTTTAAGAATAACCAGATATCCATATCGATCCAAAATTCCCTCGATGTATTGCAAATTTCCTACTCCAGAAGCACTCATACACCCCCACACCATAACACCACCGTGCTTTACTGTTCCGCATAAATTCTTAGTTAGCATTTGTTCGTTAGGTTTTCTCCACACCATAACTCGATCATCTGACTCATGAATGTTAAATTTTGATTCATCGCTAAAAACAATGGATTCACAAAAAGATAATGGCTTGCTTATATACTTCTTTGCAAACTCGAGACGCTTTTTCCTGTTGCACAAACTTATATAGGGTTTCTTCCGAGCCGCACGTCCTTGATAACCACTTTTTTAATGACATTTCTCACGGTTTGAGTTGAGACCTGAATGTTGCAACTAACCATTAAATCATCTAATCGGTGCACTAATTCGTGGATTTTCTTGAACTTGGCGTATGATGTTTCTTTTATGCACGCGATTTAATTTTGGCGAATAGATACTGCCGGATCGATCTCTATCCTCAAGTGAATGAAGTTTATTATATCTTTCAATGAATTATTGCACAGTAGATTTCGATTTTTTAGTCATTTCACTAATGCTTTTCATGGATAATTCATCTTTTCGCAATTTAATCCCTAATTCCCGAATAGCTCTGAAAACTTCCATTTTGAGATGATCAAGAACAAACTTGAACTCAACAACTGTCCATATGTTGTTTTCTTATTAGTGACTAGCCACCTATGGTGACCAGCTGGTTTGCCATGAGTAATGCGTTCTAAAATTTTTAATTAAATCACATATTCATTAGCCTTGAAGTAATTCCAGGCATTGATTGGCCTGAAATTAAAAATGTTTTTTTTCGGTGATGTTGCCAAAATATTAAAAATGTTTTTTAAAGAAAGCGAAAAAGGGAACAAATTATTGAATAAATGATTTAGATGTTGCAAACGATTATAGAAACCTTGACTTTACATTTTTTTTTTTTAGAAACTATCACATTTTATAATACAAAAAAATTATTGAATTAATGATATGGATATTGCAAACGATTATAGAAATATGCCATATCAGGATTTCAATGCATATCCTGTCTAAATTCAATCAGGTTTACCGTAAATAAAGAATATTTGTTGAATTAATTATTTAGATATTGCAAACGATTATAGAAACATTTGCTTTGCATTTATTTTTTTAGAAAATGTCACATTTTATATTTATTTTATTTTATCCAGTCAGTGCTGAAAGTTGTATTTCTTTTGATTTAATTTGCAATGATAGTTTTTTTTTATTTGAACTTCCGTCATTGCTTTCTTTTATTTTATCTAGTCACGTGCTAAAAAAACATGGTTAACCCTTAGTAGCCTGATTTACGAAAGTGATTTATTTTTAATATTACTGTGTTTGCTTTTGAGGGTCTAGATGAAGGGAAAAATAGCCAAAGAATTAGTAGGTAGGTTTTATGTAGGGCGGAATGCCTGAAGTATCAAAATTGATACTCACAAAAATAGCACTAGTTTCTTCAAGTAAAACATGCACTCGCAAAAAATAATTATATCATAGCGAAAATAATATATTCACTTACCTCAAAAGTATTTATATTCTTCAGAAAAAGAAAATATATCAAATTTGTATTCAACAAAACTTTTAGTAAAATGTGTTTACTTGTTCACTTTGCCGCGCAAGTAATATGTCATAGATAAAATAAAACAATAATGACATTGATTTTTTTTTAATTTCGTTGGAAAGAATATTATACAACAGTAAAATACGTACAGCCAACCTATAAAAAAAAACTAATAGTAATGTGAACATTCGGTTTAAAAGATTGGTATCAATATTGAAACTCTAGGTCATTAAGGGTTAAAATATTTCTTTAAAAATTCGTTAAAAAAAGACGTTTAAGTTATATATTGAAACACTGAAACCATTAGAAAGCTAATTTTTTAATCTTTAAATTGATGTAAAAATCATGTTTGTGCGATAATATTTTTGGAAGTTATAGCGGGAAAACGTCGAAATTTCGCTTAAATTTTAATTAATTTAAATTCTAATTAAAAATTCGAAAAAAGGGCCCCGAGGTGCACATTCCCGACCTCCAAGGTATACATGTACCAAATTTGGTAACTGTAGGTCCAACGGTCTGGCCTGTAGAGCGCCAACACACACACTCTGAGCTTTATTATAAGTATAGATTAACTTTCTAACGTCAAAGATTTACTGCGGGCCTATTTTAGACACGTCAGAAAGAATTTGCATAACGAGTACGGAAACTTTTTTTGCACTACAATTTTCAGTTTACCTTAGATATTGCAAATAATATGCTTTTCTCGTTTTGTAAAAATGAAAATTTATAAAAGTCTTTTTCTATAGACTTATATTAAACACATACAGACAGTATTTAAAGAAGAAATACAATACTTTACAAATTATGCTCATTTATTCTTAAATTTAATGACAGTACGGAAACTTTTTTTACCCACTGTACATGCATTAAAACAATACTCGGGGCTACGTCATGCTTTACCCTCGCTTCCAAGGCATAGACTGATTGTTCAGGGCAACGGCCGATAGAGGAAAACAGTTACGGTTACAAGTACAGATTTAAGTTCATTTGCAACAATCATATATAATTTATTACACAATTGTAAATATGCATAAAATATTTTCATTTGATGGAGTATTTTATTAGTACAATTAGTATTATTTGAAAATAATATTTTAATAACATCTGTTTACAATTTAAAGTTGCCAAGAATTGTATTTTATAATATTTTTTAACATAGAACTATTTAAATTTTCTTATGACAAGTACAAGATTATATTCAGTTACATAAATGTGTTAAGATTAATTACTAGTGTTTGGGAGGATATAAGTTTTTAATGTTTTTCTTTAAATTACGGTTTATTTTTCTTATTGATAACAAATCATGTTATGAAGAATTTCATGCTTATACTTGCAGCTTCCCAAATATATTTCAAAAAGAATAATACAATATAATGGTCTTTTTGTTAAAAAGTTATTCAGAATATTCATTATACTACAGCCTATTATTGACATTCTGAATATAGGAAAGGAATAAATCTATATTTTCCAGTTAATAATTGAAACAGATGTGATATGGAACTAATATATTATGCAAATATGGAAAACTTGAATTTCTGCATGTCACAATTTCAACGTATACATGAAAAATTGCCATCTTTCTATTAAATAATATCCTTTTTGCAACATAGCCATGGCTGTTGAAACAATTCTGAGTAATTGGAGTCAATCAATAAAGCTTTATTGAGTTATCGATAATCAATTGAAATATAGAAAGGCAAAGTAAATTTCCTTTTTGTATGACAACTGTGAATTAATGAGCAGTATGCAACCAAATTACATATATAGACTATGGAAGGCACAGGGTACTAAATGTCAAAAAAAAAAAGGTTTGCTAGTACAATATATTGTATAAAAGAAGGAATTGTATTTTTTTCTTTAAATACTGTCTATATGTGTTTAGTATAAGTCTATAGAAAAAGATTTTTATAAAGATTTTTGAAAATAGTTATTAAAATTTAATATAATAAGTAAAATTATATTACTACAAAAATTTGGACAAAATAATTCGAAATAATTTCTTTTTTTTAAAAAAAAGTGTAATATTTTCATAATTATTCGGTTAGCGTAACATTTAACTTTAGGGTTAATGTGTCGGATGTCTGTCGATAATCAACATTATAGGCAGACCTCCCGACATGCGCAGAACGCTTGAAAATGTAACATAAAACGGTTTGTTTGGTACATGACACGTGACAGTGAATTGACCCCATTCTGGGGCTATACAACTGTGCTCAAACTGTATGTAGACTTCTTTAACCCTATCTATTTAGGCTTCCTAACGAATGTAGCATACTGGTTTAAGAATAATATTTAATTGCGTTTGTAGATTTTCCTATCTTTTTGTAGATGTTGAAAATAAGTAATACAAACGCTGCAACAACCAAAAAATGCAATATATACTGCTGGAAGCGGCATCACAAATTAATAAATTAAAAAAAGTATGATAGGCCAAGCACACATATAAATTGCATTAGGATTTAGTTCAATTGTTCTAGATTTAACATTTGCATATTTCCCTTTCATGTTGCTACCGTTGTTGTATGCTTGTCCACGACAATCCATAATATCTAAATCAAGCTCAATTAATATTTCCATTTGAGTTTTGGCTTGTCCTTCTCCAGTCACGCCAGATACTTCAACAAACTTTATAAATGATTCATTTATACTTAATCTTTTTTTCTTCAAAATTTACATAAATAATAAAGACTGAAGTTTGTTTTTTACAGGCAATATCAAAAATAGAATCCATTTGGATCCGGTAATATGTAGCTGCATTTGTATTGTCTTTAATTTTATTGAGAATTTCATTTCCTAAAGTAGGAATAATTTCCTCTCGTACTGTATGAGGTAAATCATTGACAATTTTGTTTTTGAATTTTTTTATTCTGTTATATGATTTATAAGCACAGTCGTCTTTACTGAGTAATTCGATTACATAAAAAATTTCCATTATTAGGCGTTCCTATTATTCGTGGGTTCTACGAATTGGAAGATTATTATGTGCTAAAAATAGAATATCTGCAGTTCTTTAAAATTGTAATTTAAGTTGTGCCATTTCCTTACTTATACTAATTTAAATTTGTTTTATCAATATTCAAAATAAATTTAGTCGCTTTAGTAACAACAGTAAACGAATTAAAATGACAACTAGAAGGCTTATAATAGCTGGCCAAAAAATACTTTCAGACAAGATCAAACGGCTAGCAATACAATTTTTTATAAAACAAATGTCCAACCAGTCCTTTTCACCTTTGGTTGATAATCACAATGAGATGGATCGTTTTTTGAGCGACAAAGATAAAGAAATCATTAATAACACTTTCCAACAACTTGATTGCGTACCGGATCATATAATTACTATGCCACTCCATCTACAATATAACCCAAATTTATGCAATATTTTTTTAATGAATTCAGGTTCCAGAACAAAGGTTTACCAATCCCGATTATTACTGCAGCTTTCAATGAGTGTTTACAGAATCACTTTAAAAATCATTTTATTATAGCTACAGATGGCTCGAAATCTAAAAATTCCACCTCAATTGCAGGTGTCTCTAGCATTCAAAAATTTCTTTACAGAATTCATACATTAAATTCAGTATTCACTGTCGAAGCCTTGGCAATCTGCCAAGCGGTGGACGATCTTTCAATCCCAGAAAAGCACAATCTTATTATTTCGGATAGTTATTCAGTTCTGTTAGCACTTAAAAATGTCACTTTTCACTCCTCTAAGGTCATCCAAAGACTCGCCTCAAAAATCTATATCAGGAAAAAACTAAATCAAGAAATAATACTTTTGTGGGTACCTGGACATTCCAGAATTTCTTTTAACGAAGAGGCTGATTATCAGACGAAGAAGGTCTCGGCATTTACACCATTTCTAGAATGGATTTCTCCTGAAGATATTTTTTCTACAATGAAAAAAATCTCTAGACAAAGCGCATACGAAAACTACCTAAAAAGTAAATATCAACCATTATTGGGTGAATTTCCCGACATTATATCCATCTCAAAATGGACAGAGAACAGAATACAAGATAAAATCATTGTCCGTATAATCAGCAAAACCATCATCACTCCAGGACTTCTTCATAAATACAATCTTACAGATAACCCTTTGTGCAGCAAATGTGGAGAGATAAACGATATTTCTCATATTCTTCTCAAATGTCAAAAATATTCAACGTACAGAACGGTGCTATGGAACAAGCTACAAATAGATGATCCCGATATTTACTACGATGTTTTCTTATCCCATGTTTTCGCCAACAAAAAACATCTGCTCATCTTTCTGCAATCTCTCAAGTACTTTCATATTTCTTAAGTTGCAAAAACGGACTCTCTGTGTGTGTGCGAGCATCTTTTTTTTCACTCCAGCAGGTGGGGCTTCCTCTGTGCATTTTGGAATACAGGAATGTTAATTTCGAGAACTTTTAGTCGCTGCTTTGTCGCAACCAAGGGATTATAGCCTTTGTCGCTCCATATCCCATAATATTTACATTCAAGATTCAAGGCTTATAATCTTGGATTACAGTTGACAGCTTTCTCCTGTTCTTACAGCTACCTATAAATCGTGTGATTTGGTAATTTCCTCTTCTTTTGGATAACAGTATGCAACAAAAATGAAATGTAGAGTCTTAAGGCCTTATCACACGGGGAAATTTCGTCGGCACCTTTCCGTTTCTACCCTCAAAAACCGGTCAAGCAAGTTTCATAATCGACAACTTTTTCTAACCAGCTAGAAATATTGTCCGCAAACGAAATTCAACCAATCATGTGAAACTTTGAAATGACATCACTTTCGTTGTCGTTTGCTGACGGAAAGTGCTGACGATATTTTGCTGTGGGATAAGGCCTTTAGGGCTTTGAACAACAAAAAAGCTGCGAAATAAAATTAAAAAACTGCGAAGTTGAGTTTCAACATTTGGCATTTTTAAAAATTAATACGTTGTGGAAAATGACCTATCTTTAGCATTTTTATCAAAAAAACCTTTATGTTGTACAGATTCAATTTTAACACGAAACATTTTAAATTTATCAGTTATAATACTTGGTCATAAACCAGGATCAATTTTGATCTTGATCATATTTGTTATCGTCATTTTGGTCATTATTTTATGACTCGATCATATTCGCATGAACCTACGGTTCTTCAACAAATTTCAACATTTTCATTGCAAGACTATAATTTGCTAGGCACTTTCTTCTCTTTTTGAAATTTAAATTGTAACTTCTGAAGTCCAAGCAATTTCATTCTAGAATTACTTCGTACTAAAGAAAACAGATCTGTTGTGACTTCTTGAAGTTTATTTTTCCTACTTTTTTTCTTTTCTGATAATTTACTTTTTCAATATCCAGAGCGATATTTAATTGGAATAGACATGGTTATATCTAAAGGTATTAAGCAATTTATAGAATGGATTATCAAATTACTCTATGCTATACCATAGACTAATTCCTAGTAGGTGAGATAAGTGATTGTAAATCTATTCATGTTATATTAGTAATATTTTGCACTAGACCAGGGGTCTCCAAACTTTGAAGCCTTCGGGCCATAATTATTTTTTCAGTATGTTCCAAGGGCCAAAACAGTTTTAATTTTTCTGCCCTTAACTATATTTCTAGACTAGAATAGTCGCAAAGTGCGCGACCTAAGCAAACTTACGCTTTTTTTTGCATTTCAATTACTATAGTGTATTGTGACTCTTCTTCCGATATGTGTATTCCGATTACTTCGAGATGGCAGTAATTGCATATAAAAAGGCTAGCGGCGCAACCGCGAGTCAGTCTGCGTTGGAAAGGCAAAGGAAGCGAAACTTTCTATTGTGAAATAAAGTAACACACGTGCATAAAAGTATTTTGATTTGACAGTTTTTATGTGTGATTTGTTAGTATGGAAAAGAAGCCGAAAATCGACAGTGAATGCATCAAAGATAAATGGAACTTTCAGTATTTTGTGATTGAGTCCAGTAATAAGGCGCTATGTTTAATTTGTAATGAAACCATAGCTGTTCTCAAAGAATATAACATTAAACGACACTATGAATCGAAACATCTTCAAAATTACTCCAAGTATACAGGAAGTTTGCGGACGGAAAAATTTGAAGCTTTGAAGAGCGGACTCAAATCGCAGGAAATCTTTGTTTACCAAAGCGAATACTGAACAAGAGTCTGCAACTCGCGCCAGCTTTCGTGTGGCTCTTGAAATTGCAAAACGTGGCAAACCATTCACCGATGGAGAAATGATAAAAGAATGCTTGATTGCAGTAGCCGAAGAAATATGCCCCGAAAAGGTAAATTTATTTAAAAGTGTCAGTTTGTCAGCAAACACCGTGGCTCGGAGGGTGCAAGACATCGCAGAAAATATATCATCTCAACTGTCTGACAAAAATAGACATCATGAGTGGTTTTCTCTAGCATTGGATGAGTCAACGGATGTGTCAGATACTGCTCAGGTGTTGATTTTTATTCGCGGAGTAGATAAAAGCTTTGAAGTGTATGAAGAACTTCTTGATATAGATAGTATTCACGGCACGACAACTGGGGCAGATATTTTTAAGGGAGTTGAAAATGCCATTAATAAAAAGAACCTTCGATGGAGAAATTTGAAATCTATTACAACTGATGGAGGCAAAAATATGTGTGATAAAAATAAAGGAGTGGTTGCACTTGTGTCAAAGGCTGTAGAAAATGATGGTGGTTCAAAACCATTAGTCTTGCATTGTATCATTCATCAACAGTCCTTGTGCGGAAAATGTTTGAATATGTCTGAAGTTCTAAAACCAGTCATATCAGTTGTTAACTTCATCAGATCCACTGGGCTGAATAATCAACAATTCCGCGAGTTTATTGAAGAGATTGGGGAAAATGACTTGCCATATCATACTGCCGTACGCTGGCTTAGTTGAGGAAAAGTCCTTAAGCGCTTTTTTGAACTTCGAGCAGAGATCGAAATTTTTTTAAATGAGAAGCAGCGCCCTTTTGCCGATTTAGAAAATAGTGAATGGATGTGGAAGTTAGCATTCTATGTCGATTTGACAAATCATATGAACGAATTGAATTTAAGATTGCAAGGAGAAAACCAGCTTCTCCCTGATTTATACACCAATATCAAATCCTTCAGGCAGAAAATAATACTATTTCAATCGCAATTACGTAAAAAATGTTTCACACATTTTAAAACATGTGAAATATTCAGCCACACTACAGAGACTGGGTTTCCCGTCAATTTTGCAATCGAAACTTTGAGTGCTTTGAAGATAAATTTTGATACTCTCGGATTTTGATGTCATTGCGAATGAAATTAAGCTTTTTCAAAATCATTTTGATTCTGACATTGAAACCCTGGCTCCGGAAGTCCAAATGGAAATTATTGATTTACAGTGCAGTGATATGATTAAGAACAAATATAAAAATTCATCTTTGTTGAAATTTTATAAGAGCCTTCCACTGGTACAATTTGATAATTTGCATAAATTTGCTTGTGGGTTGTTTTCTGTTTTTGGTACTACTTACTTGTGTGAGAAAACGTTTTCCAAGCTGAAGTTCACAAAGAATGTTTACAGATCTCAATTAACCGATGAGCATCTTAAATCTCTTTTAATAATTGGTACAAGTAAAATTGATCCACAACTACAAACTATTGTGAGTGGAAAATCGCAATTACATAAATCTCATTAGTGTTTTTGTTTTACTGTGATTAGTGGGATTCATTTCAATTATTTGTTAGTTATTAATATGCTTAAGCTTAGATACTTCAGTTTTCTGCGTCACCATTTCTGTCGTTAAGTTTTACCTTGCTGGTAAATAAAATCGAGTAATTATCATTCTGTGTTTTCTTCTTCAACTTATCACAGCAATAGTAACAACAATAAATCATTGGCTGTTGCTCGCCGGATTTGGCCCGCGGGCCGTAGTTTGACTGCCTGCACTAGACTATCACGTATACTGTAAACTTCATATGTTTCCAAATCGACCCGCTGTTTCATTTAAACTGACTTTGTACTTTTCATTCCGGTCGTGGCTGACGAAGAAGTAGTACACTGCTAGCAGTTGATAATTTAATTTTTTT
>JAPMOQ010054849.1:0-36552 GCA_026543055.1 Argiope trifasciata
GTTTTTTGGATCAAGTTGTTATGAAAACTTTGAAGAAAATATTTTGAAATATGCAATTTTAAGCTTTCAAAAAGATTGTTCTGCAAAAATATTATTATAAAAATAACAAGGGAGATAATGATTACTTTTTTAAAAAAAAAATTCAGAAAGTTCTGTGTATTTTACTGCGTTGTTTATGTTATATTGCATAAATATTTTGCAGTATCTTATTTTGTAAATCTAGTTACTGATCTTGTTTATATTTTTTGATATAAGTAAGAATTAGCATATATTTTTCTCAAAGAATAAAAGAATATTAATGATTCAATATAAACGTGCGACATCTTATAACTAGGGTGAATCATTTGCTTATAAATAATAAGAGTTCTTTTAGACAAATTCGTTTTTTTTTTTAGTGTTATTCGAATCATTGTAGCCTCCATAGTTTTCCTGATTAACCTATTTTGCAAAATTTTTTATGCTACATTAATTGTTGTTGTTTGTTATGGTAAAAATATTAGTTTAATCTTATTAATTTTCATAAAATCTCCATTTATTATTTAAAACATCAAAACAATTGGCGAAAATAGCTCGACTAGAAGAAAAGATAAAACAAACTTTATTCCTTGTTTTGTGGAAAGATATATCGATAATCATAAATCGATATCATAAATGTAAAAGAAATATTGGTAAGCTATGTATTTAAATAAACGATACATTGATTACCAATAATTTTTTTACGATTATGATAACGCTTTTTGATTCATCGATACATCTTTCTATTTCTATTATGGACATTAACTAATTAAGTTTTTTCTGATTTTTGTGGGGAAAAAATTCGTTCTTCTCTTATGCGCTAAGTGGAATATGAATGCATTATTCAAAAAATTCCTCTTAGGGAATCTGCAAGGCAAAAATGGATTCCTTTACATCTAAGTTACTATCTGGCAACATAAATTGTTGATAATAGAAACATTCAATAATAAGGCTTGAAAATTACTTTTCAACCCCTAACTTTTAAAATATTGTAGTTATCGGAAAACTTTAAATATATAAATTTTTCACTTTAATGGGGCTTTAATTTGCCTAGTTCCATTTATTTTTCTATCTTCAATATTAAGGTTATAGCGAAATTAAAATTTAAATCATCCACCTAAATAGATGTACTATTTTTAAACTCTTCCTAGATTTTTACATTTCAGTATACAATATTCCAATCCAGTTAAAATTCAAACAAAGTTGTTCTAGTTATTCTATTCGCAAGATAACAATTTCAATATTACAATATATTCCAATCCAGTTAAAATCCAAACAAAGTTGTTTTAGTTATTTTATTCGCAAGATAACATGGCAAAGTGCTATACGCATACATAATCTAAGTCTTGTAATGAGATTTATTGCAATAGGTAGTCTTCCTATAGGAATCTACCAAAAAATAATATAAAATCAGGTGAAATTCACCTGGACTGGTTCTTAAAAAAAAGATACATTTGTTAGCTGAGGCTATCATTATATCTAAGTCATTTTGTATCGAATGCTTCTGCATTATGAGGTCGCGTGGCAAATCTTTTATATGAACCTCTCCTTTTCTTAAGGCTATTCTTCGCAGTCACCACCTTTCAAACATCTGCCTCTTTCATATTTCTTTCACCTTCCCCTTACCTGTCGCCCCTTAATCAATGGAATCGTGAAGCCAGAAGTTCTTTTTTTGCCTCGTCCATTACCAGCAACCTGGTTTCTCCCGAGCCTCTATTTCGGCATGGTCAGAAACAGCTGCCTCAGCTTGAAGGTCGTTAGGATGCTTTTTTACTTTCCTTAGGGTTACATTATCGATGCAAGGTTTGGTGATGCACCAACCTCCTCGCTTTGCAAGGTTTCCGGGTTTGATGGTGGATCTCGCTAAAATAGCTGGTCTCGTAAAATTTGTGTTTATTTTCCTTTAAAAACAGCTAGTAATTTGCTGTTTTACAGTGGAAATATTTATGTCTAAGCTACTAGAATTTGGTTAATAAAACCGAAGGAAAATAAACATTTCAAGGGCGTAAAGATAGTGCATGATTCGGCAAAATCAAAGTTTTATTTAGTTTTCTCGTGTCCAAACATCATTTCCTACACAGAGAGTCTACACGCACGGCTTAGTAATAGCATTCTTTTTAATAACAATAGTAAGCACGTTGTGTTTAAATTAATTTCAATTCCGTAATGAAAGTAAATAAAATTTTCTTTCTTAAGATCTTCATTGAATTTCCTTAGCTTAACTTTTTTGTCATTTCGCCTTACATTGATTTTATTTTAAGCATTGTTATTAATTCTAGGATCACACAAAAAAAATAAGTTCTTTTTAAGTAAGAATGTATTGCGTTTAAACTCCTGAAATTTTATTGCTCAATTTCCATAAATAAAATCTTTGTTATTTTCTATTTCAGTGACTACGAATTATGTAAAATTCCAATTTTGAAATTGTTTTTCAAACCTTTTCTTAAACTTATTTTAATGTATTATTATTTGTTGAGCGAAATTCGCATCAAAAAGTTGACTGTAAATCTTTAATCTTTACTAAAATTATTTTGGGACTTAAAATAGAGGTGTATATATTACTACATTTTTTAGAAAGAAAAAAATCGGGAAAAAAACTTAAGATTTCTGTGCTATATTTTCTTAACCTTTCAACGCTATCGATTAGATAAAGACAAATATTTATTCTTCTGGCTGTTGACATTTTATACAAAAAAAATAAATAAATGAAAAAAGTAAAGGTATTCTTTATATATATGTATTAGAAAGCCCCACCTATCTAAACTGGCAAAAGCGATAAGGAACCTATAATTGGAAGTATTTGAAAGACGAGATATCTCGTCGGTAGTGTTGTAAGTATTAATCTCTAATGCTTTAAAATATATCCTTTGATGCGAACATACTCTTAATATAATCATAGCCATTTATAAGAGATCGTGAATTTTGTTTTAAGAAATTTTAATCAGAATGTCGAAAATTGCCAATTATATTATTCATGTTTTTTCGAATTGTTTCTATTTTTACGATTAATTTGGATATTGTTATAATCTTTGGTACATCAAACTAATAATAATAATAATAATAATAATGAACATAAAGATTGTTTTTTTTTCCTTCATGAACTTGAAAATTGTTTTGTTTTCGCATTACAAGATATCCAAAATAAAAGAGGAAGAAAAGTCTCTATTTACATTTCTAGATTCAAACGCTTCTTCCACAGTTTAGACCAGACAAAATAAGTGACGATTTAGCTTTTTTCTCTCTCATTTTGTTTATTTTGATGGTTCAAAAATCGCGGTTAACCTCGTGAATAGGAATGAATGAACCAGTGACTCGATACACTTCTGAATGATGTACAACACTCTTTGAATTTTTGTTTTCTTGCTTAGTGTGGTATATCGCTTGAGCGATGACCCATGGCCTAATGTCAAAAAAATTAATGCACTTAACAATATTACGAAACCACTTCGGTGTTTTTGCAACATCCTTCCTTGTACGATTTCGTCTGAGAATGGAACTTAATGCAATTAGTTTTTATCTACATAAAATTTATAGATTGGCATATAGTTAGTACATTACAACATGCACGACGGGATTAAAAAGTCATCGAGAATTTCTACAAGTGGACTTAGAGCTACCAAATTTGCCTCGTTCTTACTTCTAGAGTTATATATGCTCATTACAAAAGAATTTTTGATAATTTATATTATACATTTGATTTAAAATATTAATTGTAGCTTTTGTCTTGAATAATTTTAGAATTGGCTATTGAAGAAGATCTGTTTCTGCACCACATTAAAAATTCAGAAAATAAGAATTTCAGTGTTGCCAATTTTATTCTGTACCATTTTTTAAAAATAGTAATAAATTGCAAAAAAAAAAAAGAAGAAAGGTTTAAATACATTCTTTGGCAATACTTTTGTGTCCCCCTCTGGATTAGACAAATCCACTCCAAAAATGAATTTAACAATAAAAGAATACAAATTTTGTTAAAATAATATGTGCTAACTCCCGATATGTTTAATAACTGTGCACTTTTTAATGGCAGTGTTCTTGCTTTGTTTATTTACAAATCGGAGCACGTTTATGAGTGGTTCAAACACTTGGCACGGTGCAGATGTTTTCTACCGCATGAGGACCGTCTTTGTGTGTGCCTGGGGCAACAAACTTGCGGACTTCGTGTGTTGTAAGAAATGGGGAGGAGAGTTTGATGAAAGAAGAAAAAAATGAAATTCCAAGCCGGAGCAGACGACCGACACCTGGCGTGCTGCCTGACGCGTGCGGAGATGCCTCCTGTTGCAAAGTTAACAGTGCGGGCAGGTGGTGCGCTCTAAACCCGGAATGCTCGACCCACCGTACCTGTGAACCCCCCTTCCACCAATACCTCAGTCACATAATCACCATCTTCACCCGGGAATTTTGCTGGGGTGGGTGTTTTTCTGCTAGCTGCTTATAGTGGGTCATAGTATATTTTACTTGCAAATGTTATGCGCATTCGTTTTAATGAGTGCAAAAATGTTTTGGTAAATGCATCAAGAGCATCATTTTAATTTTTTAATTTCTGCATTATTTAAGGAGGGGGGGGGGTCTTTTTCTTGCCAGAACCTCCATTCCAAACTTATTTATGAATCACTTTTTTTTAATCAAATATTAATTTTTATTTCCTTGCATTTGGAACTGAGCTTATTAAAGAGTTCCATTTATACATGACTGTTTTGGTTGCAAATATGTGTTGTGGCATTTGCACAAATAAAAGATAATGAGCTGTTAAGGAGCATTTAATTAACAATAAATGTGAAAAATCGATTTTAATAGTATTTTTTTTTAAATTTTAAATGTTTCTGTTTGTTTAAAAGATTTTAATAGTGCCTTTCAATACAAAATGAATGTTTGGTATTACTTTTGCTTTTGAATACTGTAGAATTTCTGACAAGTACTATGTGTACACAATTTCAAAATTCACATATGTGTACATTTGTGATTTACTCTTAGATTAATATTATGGCTGTGACGTGAATCGCCTGTGATTCACAGCTATTATTTAATTACATTATCCCTTCTTTATTACGATTAAGAGCTAACGAAGAAAGGTTATCGAATTAGATGGTCCGAATAGCAATCATGAGGCGTGATAGGAAGTGTGTTAACAACCACTATTTTCGTTAAATAATGTTCAGAGTATACATTTAACTGAATTTTTATCGAAATTTTAACTTGAACTATAAAACTGTATTGGAAATTCTAAATTAGCCTCACGTTGGATGAAAATTTCAAAGAATGTTTTTAAATCTCAAACTACAATAGTCATACTTATTAAAAACCTTCATAATGTTCTTCAAATATTTTGAAGTCCTTAAGAAAATCTTAAATGTGTGATATTATTTTACTTTGAATATTTTTGTAATGATGCATTCCCTACATAATACGTAAAAAGGCTGCTCAACTAAGTTAATGAGGATTTTTTTATTTTTTAGTTGCGATTTGGATATATAATATCAACTTTTGGCAGCTTATTTAAAAAAAAAAAAAAAACATTTAAAAAAAACCGTAATTTTGCTTTTAAACATCTGTGAAACTAAACGCTTGATATTTTGTCGGTGTTATCAAAACTATTATGTTTCTTTAAACACTGTTTCTTTTTTTTAATTCTTTTCTCCTTTTGAACTGGTTCGTTTGATATGTTTCTGAATCATTGCTCGACTTCACGGTTGCAGTTTTTTTGCTGTAGCCGTGCACATTGCTCATTCGTTTTTTATCGCTAACGATATCCCTTTTAATTATTTTTGTAACACTAGTAGGGTGCTCGTTAAAAGTACCTCCCATGGCGAGCAACCTTCCAGATTCTGGGAATCTAGTGGGAAAAGCAACTCATCTGGATAAAAGGGGAACACGGAATAAAAGTCGAGGCAAAAAATAAAATTAACATATCGGTCGTTGTTGTGAGGGTGGTTGAAATGACCAATTACAAGCGGTCAGTCCTACGGTCATCTCGTATTTCAAGGAGGGTGTGACTCATTCTCTCATTTCCCGTTACCGGAAGGGTGGTCCCTGTCTCTCGTTAAACACGTGCACAATTACTGGTCGAGTGATGAATTAGTTGTAAGCTGGGTGGGATTATTTGGGAAACCTTTGCTGTATTCATATTTCGCATAATATGTGCTGATGATCTTAATTTTGCCATACTTAGTAATTTAGTCAGTAAACATCTGTACAAGAAATATATTTTAATTACTTTAATTAACTCAGTTATCATTTGCACTCAGATATCTCTCGGACATAATTCTAGATGATGAATCATTTTCATGGGTTTTTTTTAAATTGATTGTTAAAGACACATATATAGTAAAAAGATGTAGATTAATTAAGAAATTGAAGATGTAGATTAAGAAATTCAACCTGAAACTATTATATATATTTAATTTTTTAGAGCAATAAACGAGCGCCTGTGTTTGATGAGTAATTTTGTATCGTATTACTTTTCCAAGGTTTTACATTTTTTGAGGTTGAGGAGAAAGGTTTGTTTCGTTTTTTTTTCTTCCGTGGTCTAGTTAAAATAAGCAAAACCAAGAATAGTTATACCTTGATTTTTTTTCAAGTTTTGAATTATTCCTGTTTATTTTGGATAAAAATTTTTTTAAAAAATTAAATATAAAAAAGGAAAAAAAAAAAAAAAAAAAAAAAAAAAAATCAGAATTAGTGGGTAAGCAATTTTCGATTAACAGTTGCTATTGAGATAATAAAATTGGAATAGTTTTTTCAATAGTAACTGTCCATTTTGAAAATATGTAACGCACTAAATTATACCTATCTATTAAATTATGATTCGTTCAATATGATGCATGCATTTCTATTTTAAATATGTTCTTATTGAAATAAATGTAGATCACTAAATTTAAAACGAATCGGAACATTAAATTGCAATGATGAATTTAAAAGGTGTATAGTTTCTCTAAGTATCAAGTGTTTTTTTTTAAGGGGAAAAGCGAAAACCAGAAGGCTAAAACAAAAATTAAAACCAATATCCCATTTTTTTTTACATTAATTGGTTTTGCATTAATGCTCCAATGGCATTAATAATATCTCAATGAAAAAAAATTATACATAGATGATCTCTAAATAATGGATAAATAAATTTGAATTTATTATTATTTTTTTGCAATACCCTTAGGCATATCAGACTTGTTTAATAATCCGAGTCTGAAATTTAATTTGAATATTTCGTTGATTTTCCGAACGGTAAATACTCATTTATACAATACTTTCTCCATTTTTTTTTCAAATGCATTGAAAAAATTATATCTTTTTGCTATATATTAGGATAATTATATATTAGGATTAATTTATGAATCCTAATTTAATTATTAATCTTAGTTTCATTTTAATTATTAATCTTAATTTTGCTTTTCGCCGTCATTCTGAAAGTTTTGCCCAATTATAATATTTGATTTCTTACAAAGCGAGCAGAACAGGAAAAAAAAAAATTTTCCCTTGGTATTTTAATTGTATCGAGGCTGTTTGACATTCTGAATTGTGTTGAGTTATAAATGCAATACAATAATCTAAATTCAATTTTATTTCATGAAAATATTGAAACAGTGTCTAGAAAAGTTACAGGAAAAAAAAGGGAGGGGGGAAGCGATTTTTTTTTTAATTACATTTTCTTGCTTTTGTTGGAATGCACATAAATTTTCCTGCTGCCCAACGTATAAACCCAGCAAATTTCATCGAACAAATAGTTTCCCAAATTAATGATTCTTTTTCTCAAAAAAAATTTCTTCCGTCAAAATCTTATCAAATCATTTAAAAAGAAAGTCCAGCAGGAAAGTTTTATAATTGCGAAACAATTGCTCAACTTGATCCTTTAGGGATCTAGTATAAATATTCGGCACGCGCTCTGCACCTGGCTTCCGTCCGGATCTCTCTCATTGGACAATCGAGGCACGGGCCGTGGCCTCTGATTGGCCGAGGGGCACACCGAAAATGACAGTTTTTCTGTGCGGTCTGTTTTCAAAAGCCGGCCTGTGGTGAATACGCGAAACATCTGTTCTCAAGCTGTTTTGAAATCTTAGATGGAAGAACAGAAAGTTGGGTTCCGATACCTTTTGGATTATTTTTAGTCGTGTGCGAAGAGGTGTTGAGGATTTTAGTTGGGGTTCTGGTGACAATTAGTTAGTGTTCTCAATGCTCATCTGTTTGTCTGGTTTCATGTGTGGGTAAGTCACTTTTCTGTCTTTGGCATTTTTACAGGACTACAAATAATGTTAGTCGAAAAATTTGTGATGGATTTTGTTGTGTTGTAGTAAAGTAAAATGACAGAAATATTTTTTAAAGTAGATTTATTATTTTTTTTTATCCATGTGTGAAATAATTGCAAAAATGTTTTAGATAAATTTTAAGTTTCCATTCATATAGGAAAAAAGGATTAACGAGCTTTGGGGTGTTAAATTTGTTAAGAATTTCAATTAGATCTTATTCATTTTTGTCACAATTTATCGTTATATTGAATTAAAATGTGGCTACTCTGTTTTTCATGATTG
The DNA here is from genome assembly GCA_026543055.1 of Argiope trifasciata. Classification (NCBI taxonomy): domain Eukaryota; kingdom Metazoa; phylum Arthropoda; class Arachnida; order Araneae; family Araneidae; genus Argiope; species Argiope trifasciata. The sequence continues at coordinate 8,532 of JAPMOQ010054849.1, forward strand.
CAATTGCTGTAAATATATTTGATGTGAAGCAAAAAAATTTGTAATCAATTCAGTGAATGTGTATGATTGCAAAATTAATCGGTTTAAATTTCAATTACTGTGTTTATGATTGATAAAAATGTTTCCTCATTTTGTAACTCGTTTTTTAATGTTGCGGAAACCAAAAGCAAAAAGCAAATAAATGTTTTGGCAATATTAAAAAGAAAGTAAAAAGGAAAATAATATATATATATATTTTCAGCAGTATTCATATTACAATACGTTTCCTAGTAGTGTAAATATTTCTAGGAAATAGATTTCGGAATTTGCTTTTACCGTTGGTTAAAGTCATAAATATTTGACTGGAAAAGGAAATTTTAAAAATAACTATTCCGAAAATTTTAATTGAATTGGGGGGGAGGCGATAAAACGAGGACTTTTTAGAATGCAAAATTTTGTTTTCTATAATCGTGAATTTTTCAGAAATTTTTGAGGACTCTAGATATCTAAAAACATCTTTAATAATAATCGCTGTAAAGTATGAATTTTTGTTATCAATGGATAAAATCAAACCAGATTGTTATTCACAATGTTTTATAATAATATAATAGTAAAAATATCTTCATTGCTATTTTAGGTGTTAAGAAATCTACATTAAGACGTTATTTAAAAGTGATTCATACTCAACCCAAATTATTCGTTAGTCTATCAGATTTTGAGATTTGAAGGAATATTGAGCATTTGAGGGAAGCATGAAATGAAAAATTATGGCATTATTATTTTTTTAAAGCTAAATATGGTGAGAAAACAAAAATATTTCCCAGATGTCGTTTAGATTTGTTAAGACACAGGTGACAACTAAAGTCGAAAAAATCATATCGCTCAGGTGCTATGTACCTTTGATACGCCACTGGAAAAAGAGTTCAGGTATGAATGGATGGATGGCAAATCAGGATGATCACATACTAGTGCATATTTCACGTTAAGCAAAAGGCAAGGAAATTTTTTAAAAATCTTAACCCGGATATTGCTTATCTTTACTGCGCACAACCTCTGAGATATTTTAAAGCTCATTTACATAACCTTGAGCGAAACATAGAGCGATCACTATGCGAGGACGTTATTTCATATACTTTTGTTGTTCACAAAACTATATATGAACTCTATTTTAGTTTTGTCTGTGGAAGAAAGTATTATTTTTATAATGAAATGTTAGCTATTGAAAATATATAATTTTGTTCGGTATGCTTATTTCTGTATATTTTATAATTCAAATACTAAAGCTGAGAACTATTCATTTTTCTGCATTCAAACAAATGTCGAGACACACCCAGATCACAATATTATACCAAACATTTCTTTCCCCTTTAATGGCCTGGAACCCTTTTCACTCCCTCTTTGGAATCATTACTGACCCACTGAATGTGGAAATAATGGTCGTTTTTGTGGGAAAATGTATCTTGGATTTTTCTTGCCAGCACATATCGCCCCCAAAGTGGCAACTTGATGATCACTTGCTGAGTTTTATCTGCCATCGCTAAAATGCATTTCAAAAGAGGAGCCAAAAAAAAATTGGCACTCTGTAATCATCCTTTGTAATTCGCCACGCTTAGCAACCACAGATTCATTACCAATTGCTTCTTGTGTGACCAGCCAAGCGAGCATGGAATTCCACGCCTTTATTCTACAGCTTATTTTACCCTTCTTTTATATAAAGAATTTTGTTGTTCTTTTCGCTTTTAAGGAGTGAAGATATTTTATCAGGTTGTTTACGGTTTGGAAGTTTAATCAATGGCCATATCAGAATTCGGAGAAAGTTTGCTCATATTCATGTTTCGGTTTTAAATGAAAGGCTATAATCTATGGCACAATTCCATTCTCTACTCTGTAGTGGTGAAAATTCGACGCTCTTCTTTAATTTAGTTGATCTTTGTCGTAGAAAAATCGCTGCGAATATATAGCATTTCGACACTTAGAAAGCTATATATTTAAGAGTTTCTCGCATTTAAGAGTAGTAATTTTCAGGCTTCATACGAACCATAATGCCACTCAAAAGCTTTTTGTGTAAAAGTGTTTGCAGTATTTTAGTTCTAATTCCTTTATCAATCTAGCGATCACGTTAGGAACTTTTTAATGTTCTCTACAAGTATATTTTTGTATAGAATGCGTCTAAAATATTTTGAAAAATACCTCTTCGTTTCTACATAAAGCATTTGGGATTTTTATGACATTTCCCAGGCAAATTATCGTGTTTATTTTTTATCATTTATTATTATTTATTCATATCATTTTTAATTATTTATTCTAATTATTTTTTATTAATTTATATATTTTGCATTGGGTCCCCTCCCTTTCTTTTTTTTAAACAGAAAGTAAGTGATGACTTAGTAGAACTTTTACTTGATGGTTTCACTGCAACACGCATATTTTTTTTTATTTTCAAATCGAAAAATAAAAGTACTTTCATTTGCCAGGTTTAAATTGTATCTATAATCTTTTAAAGTTGCGTGTAATTTTTTTAAATAAAAAAAAATTGGGAGTCAAATAAAAAACGTATGGCCTTTAATATCTGTATTTGATATTCAATTTTTATGTCTTAGTTAGAAAACAATTAATATAAGCATTTTCCAAATATAACATTGTAATTAAACTTACAAACGCAATCACTGATAGTCCTTAGAGATCACATATTGGTCAATATCTGTTCGATGTATAAAGCCCACGTGTCTAATATACTCCAAGAAACACATACTATATACACATGAAATGAAATTTTATTGTGAATGTTCTTTCTGAGGAATCCTTTAAATACAAAGAATTTTTCTTGATTTATTTTTTTCTATAAAGGCGTTGCAATGTGAAAAATCCTTCATAACAAGATGGCTCGAATGCTTTTTCATGGGTGGATAGTTCTTTCTATTGTGTTTCACTTGTCCAGGCGAAGTTTTCTTTTATTTAACGAGGGCTGCATTCATTACGTCCATGTGTCATGTGTTATCTCCATCGTTCTGGATCACTAACTTAGCTGGGAGGTCAAAGTTTTATTATTTTTCAACCGTGCCTAGCCGCGATTTATTTATTATGTTTAAAAGAGAGATAGCATTGATTTGTGATTTTTCGCGAACCTTTTAATTAGAAAAGTATGCATCTCATTAAGTTTCTTAATATATATTTAATTAAGATTCTTTTTTTATTCGAGGAAAAAAATTGCATTTGTTAATCATGGCTATAATTTACTTTCTTATATGCAAAATATATCATCGAAAAAATTCGACGAGATTTTGGTACATCTCAAAGGTGCAGATCGCTCTAAAACTAGAAAACACGTTTGGAATCATATCTATCTATCTATCTGTCTGTCGGTGATCACAATACTTCATAAACTCTTTGAGGCAACAGGTTGAAAATTATTACTTGGTCTTTACACCAAATCTGCAGATTTCTTGAATGAAATCTATTCTGTCTGTTGTCCAAGTTGCATTCAGCATTAATCTACGCTGTGGCTCGTGAATCAATTTTGGGTAGATCGTGATATTTTCACTATTTATATTCTTTTCTACATTTTGAAAAAAAATGTGTTGGTGGATTTAATTTTATTAAACGTTAAATGTACTTTTTCCAGCATTAATAATTTCAGGTTTGAATCATAACATTCTTAATTGAAAGGCCATGTGCAATTCGATTATAAAAAAGATCCAATGCGCCGTAGATGAAATATACCGCTATAGATTTTTTTTAAAAACTGGATTGTAATGTTTGAAATTTGGGAGCCTTTCAATTATAAAATAAAAATTCCAGCTTTAGAGTAGAGAAGAAGTTCGTAGCTGCTGATTTAAAATTTTTAAACTGCGAAATCTAATTTGTTTATATAGACCATCTGGACTTATTTTTTGAAGTGAGCTTTTTTAGCTTCTCTGTGGTCTATTATTAATCTCTAGCGTATCATTTCAAAGTTCGTTCTTAAGGAGAGAGAAAAAAAAAAAAAAGGAAGACCTTTTTCCTTTTTTTATTCCTTTACCGGATATGTGTTTGTTATACGACGAAGTCGGATGCCTTATTTTAAATACATTAACTTTTCTTGATCAAAAAAGGGCAGGACATTTCAAAAATAATCTGGAATGTGTTATCTTTGCTATTTTCCTCTGATGTCTATCATGTGCAGTCTTCCTGTTTTTCTTACTACTTACGTATCGACGGAGGAAGTAAGTACGCGAGTAACGATTTCCGACACTTTTTTTTGTTTTAATTAAGTCACACTTCCACTCGATATTTAAGAGTTTGAATCGACCAATAAAATTGTGAGTATATTTATTACTAATCTGTATCCATGTGATGGCTTACTCATGGGATTGTTTCTGGGAAAGAGAAATTAGGTGCTTTCCCCTTGTTGTTTCACTTTTAAAAAAAATCAAATATGTTGTAATTACCTAATTAAAAAAAAGTCACTTGCTTTTATATCATGTGAAATTGCAATTTTCATGTTAGTTTTCACTTTGAATGTGCTAATCATTATACTCTCTGACGAAGACAGATATGCAACTTTTTGAAATATAATCTGCTACTGGTATTTTTTCATATATGTGGTTATTATTGTTTTATGTATTTGAATAAATAATCTATATATTGTTAAGGTTTATTTGTCCACTGCTAAAATGTGCACAGCGCAATATTTTATGAATTTAAAATCATCAGGAAAAATTGAAGAACTGTCATCAAGACAAAAACACTTTTACGATTCCCCCCCCCTTCTAAATGGAAGTTCATGAGTTCTGTGTGGTGCCTATTGCCCCCACTTATCCAACCCTCTATTTTTGAGAGAAATCTCAAACACTCATTGTCTATTTTCTATGAGGGATGACACGAAAGAATCCCCCCCCCCAATTGAAAGGTTTCTATTTCCCCTATTTTTATTCCATATGGAAGTTTATTCTTTAGATGCATCATTACTACATATATACTGTTTCCATGGTCAAGAGATATCACTAAATAAAAAATGGGGGGGGGGTAGTATTTCCTAACTCAGAAATTTTATCTATTTGGCTGAATTTATTCACTAATTATTCGCTAATTCTTTAATACTAACAATTAATAATTATTATTTCACTATTATCTATTTTATTCGCTAATTATAATATTTTCATGAGTAATTAATTAATAAAAAGGTTCTATATTTATTGTGCAAGTATAATTTAAAAAATTACTTTCTTTTATCATTTATTACAGTTCTTTAGGATTGATTGACTCGATTTAATTAATAGTGGGTGAACAGCTCGAAATCGGCTAGTATTATTTAACGTCATATATACTGAATCAAAAATTTCACACTAGCTGATTATATTCGGATACTCATACATACAATTTCTACGAGTTTCAAATTATTATCTCTTTGCTAATTATTTCTTTGTAACAACTGTAAAATTTTAATTATGCATTTGCCTAAATTTTTAGAATAAACTGCGCATTTCTAAATGCAGTCGTAGAATTCTACAAAGATTTATTAATCATAAAGACATAGATCACAGTATTAAAAAATATTTAATATTTTAAACTAGTTTTAAAAATTAAAATTGTTTCATTAAAAACACTTCCCTATTTGAATCCAAAAATTTAAATAAATTATCTAATTAATAAATTAAATGGAATTAATTTTTATCAAAAAAATTAAAAATGTAAGTGATACAAATATATTAACTGCACTATGTAAAGTTATCCCTAAATTATATTTCCACTACAAGTGATTTTTTGATTTAAAAAATATATATATAAAGCAAAGGCATATTTTGTTAGAATTCTACAATACTTGCAAGAAAACTTGTATTACCATGAAGATGATTCTAGTAATATCTTATTGAACAATTAAATAAAATTTCAATTATTTTTATTTGGCATAAATTTTTGTTTTATCATTTGCTTGTAGAAAGCTTCGTATTGAATCAGTTTATAATGCATTTAGAATTATCTTTCTTGTTGTTAAAATTCACAGATTATAAATTTCTTAAGTTAATTTTCTTTGCAGTCTAAAATAATTTTATTTATTAAATTTTTGATAAAATAACTAAACAACTATAGGCATTCTACGAAGTATTGGGCTAGCAATTTTTAAGGTTTTTTTTGCATTTGAAGAAACCTTTTCATTTTTACGGAAGTTTATGGATTGATTGTTGAAGAATCGGTCAGCGCTGGTTTTCGAACAAAAGAAATCACGTGTATACGCTATACATTTCTTTCTTTAATGTTCTAATAAAATGTCACCATGTTGTCGAAGACTAGAAAAGGTTATTTCTATCATCCATATGCCTTAAGGAAAGATGCTACCGATGACGCAGCTAGTGACTGGAATGACGTCAGGGATTTAACGCCGGTTTTTATCCGGCACGTGGATTTCATTTTTGTAATTGAGTACTTTTAAAGTGAAGATATTTTCAATGAGCTCAAATCCAATTGCATTTTTGCAATCCGATGATTTGCATAACTTTTTTTCTTTGCTTCAACTCGTCTTAACTTCGCCGAAGTCGGTAAGTGCACAAATTTTCTGTTATTTTGCTGTCACGCGAGGGATTTTTTGCTACTGTTTTTGCCGCCGACTGAAAACTGAAATTACTTTTAAAAGTTTGCTGTCCTTTTTTTTTTCCCCTTACACTTTTGACCCAAATTCTATTAATAGCCCATAAAAAAAATTTGCTCTCGCGGTACGTTTATTATCTGTGGTTTGAAAAAAATAAGCGGTGTATAATTTTACTCGCATAATAGCGAGCTCGCGGTTCTGTATATGATTTATGACAAAACTGTTATATACTTACTGAAATCTCACTATTTACTGATAATCGTTTCAAAGAAATTTGTAGTAATTTTTGAAGCATTTTACAATGAGTATTGATTAAAATAAACAGACTTAGTAGATATTTTATGTATAATTGCTTGAAATAAATCTCAATTGTTTAAATGTTGTTAATCTTTGAGTGATGGATTCAGAAAAGTACGTAATAAACTAATGTTTAAATTTGAATAACGTTTATTACCACTTAAGTGAAAACCTCATAGTTATTTTTATCATTTGTTTCTTAATGTTTTAACTTTGTGGTAAATAAATGCGAGAAATTTCTGTTATTGTTTTTGTGCACATTTTCTTATTTCATTTTTCTTTTTCAGTTCCTCCCTCAAGCCTGTGGAACGGGCTTCATGTGGACCTGGTCCACCATTGAAGCAGTTGAGATCCTACTCTGTTGAGAGTAATGGTAACTGCAATTTTGCAGCATCTCAACTGGGACGTGCTAGGCAAAGGTCTGTCAGTGGTAATGTTTCCAGTAAGAAGACACCAGTACGTCGAGTTGATGATGACGCTCTCAAAAGGTCACGCTTGCACAACAGCCAGTGAGTATTACATTTATATCATATACCAAGTATAAAGTATTAGGTTGGTGCGTATGAAATGTCGGATTCTTAAGTGATTGTATAAAACTGCATATCTTTCTTCAAAAGCTGTTTATTCAATCAAAGTATGCTCCATTCGCTTCAATACACTTCTCCCAACGAGATTTTAAAGCGTAGATGCCTGTCTTAAAAAAATTTTGGTCTTTAGAATTAATAAACTCTGATATCGAGTTTTTTAGACTGTCTTCATTTTCATAGAGTTTGCCCCTTAAAAACAGCTCTAAATGCTTGAAAAAATGAAAATCTGTCGGCGAGAGATCCGGTGAATATGGTGGATGCTGCAAAACTTCATATTCCAGTTCGTTCCAGCTTATTTCGCTCTGTCAGTGCGTGCGGTACCCACTTGTCCATCTTCTTAACCTTGCCAATCTCAGAAAGGTGTCTCAATATCGTTGTATGGTCAACTTTCATCCTGATAGCAAGTTCCCTCGTGGATACGGCTGGATCCGCTTCCACTAGAGCCTTCAGGTCATCATTCTTCACAGACGTTTTGGGTCTTCCACGCGGCTCATTTTGCAGTGAAAAATCACCAGTCCGAAATTTTTCGAACCAACGCTGCACTTTCCGATCGTTAACCGTATTCTCCCCAAACGCTTGGTTTATGTTGCGTTCAGCTTTTGCAGCACTATTACCAAGTTTGTACTCATATAAGAAAATGACGCGAATGTCGGCAGAATTCATAACGGCAATAAACTCAAAAGAAATAACAAAAGGGAAGACCTTCGAGAAAACCTATTTTGCTGAAATGAGTCTCTGGCAATGGACAATACGACTATGAATGAGGTTATGCCAAAGACAAAAGTATAACGAAAACAGGGAGACAAACGTCCGCATGTAAAGAGAATCCGACATTTCATACGCACCAACCTAATACTGTCATCGTCAAAAAATTGGAACTTAAAGATTTTGACGAATCTCCACGTTTTTCAAATCTCCCATCAGAGTTCGAAAAACACATTTTTGGCATTGCATTTTCCTGTCTGTGACAAAGATAACTCAAAACCGCTGTGAGTTAGACGGATGAAAGTTGATAAACTATCTTAATTTGCCGATTTGTCAAATTTTAAGAAAATTACATTCAGACAAAGTCTGTCTATTCGGCTGTCCGAATGTATATTAACACGATAACTACAAAACAAAGAGAGATAGATAAATAAAAGGTTAATTGTCCGTCGGTCTGTATCTTCAGAATTATGTAAACGAGATTATTCAAATATATGAAATTTGATGTTGATTTTATGGCTACTTTGAGTTAAATTTTTATTTCAATCGGTTGAGAAAACCTCACCTAAAACTCAAATTCGTTTTTTGATATGATAAACTGCATACCAAAAATTAATCACCAGAAATCTTGCCGAAAATCATTCGATATATTCAGTACAAATGCTAAATTCACGCCAAAAGGTAATAAAGCAGTTAAATTGCAGAGAGAAGTATAAACAACATTATCCAACTTTTATATTCTCGTCCTGACATTAGTTAAATTATACTAACGTCCTTTTTTAAAGCAACGTTAGGGGTATTTTGGGACGGATCTCGTAAGGTTGAACCTAAGTCAGATGACGAAAATGACACCTAAGCTGGCACCACTCTCTCTAACATTCACCCACAAATTACAAGGAATTATTTACTTTCAAACGTTTACGCTCTCCCTTGCTTGCATCACAATCTCAACAGTCCTTGAAAAGTAAAAACGAAAATGTATACTTTGATCTATATAAAAGATAACTGTTGATAAATCCTATGATTCATGTTGAACTTTATCCTAGCTTGCATATTAGTTAATATTTGAACGACAGGTACTGATTAGCAGTGAGTGCCCTGGTGATTGATCATTGGATTTGGGACTGGGTATTATATGTTCGATACCGATTTGCCCTCATATGCTTGCTACACTTGGATCTTTTCAGGCTAACTCCCTGAGAATCAAACATTCCACTATTGTGGAGAAAGAGAGGGATGTAATCTACACTATTTCTTTTAAATTACAAGGTATCTCTCAAAATAGACATCACTGACCTTCAAGCTAAAGTTTTTATCGAATTAAATTATGACAAACAATCGATTCCTTCCCCCCATATTGAGCTCATGACAGATAATGCTAAACTGCTAAATGAAAATCTTGAATTGATACTTTTATTTTATTATAAGAAATATCGTCTGCTAGAGTATTGGGAAAAAATTTCAACTTTTATTTTTCCTAGTCCGCTATTCTCAGTTCGAATTTTTGACACATAAAAATTTTAAATTAATAGAAGACTGGGAGGCCCCTAAAGCCATGGGGGGTGATGGCATTTACCCAAGAAGTAAATAAGATTGTCAAAAGTTTCCAATTTCAAGCAAAACTTGTTGACTTAAATGCTTGTTCAAATGTTTCTTAAATGTTTTGTTTCTTTCTAGGTATGAGCTCTCTCAAGATCTATTAGATAAGCAGGTGGAAATGCTCGAAAGGAAATATGGTGGTGTTTGTGCCCGTAAAGCAGCCCTGACTATCCAAAGAGCCTTCCGAAAGTACACCATAATGAAACGCTTTCAAGACATTGCTAATGCCTCCAAAGGAGAGAAACGTTTATCTAGAAGATTTCCAACATTTGACATGGAAAACAAAGAGTGGGTTGTGTATAATAGTAATGGAACTGTGTCTCGATACCCTCATTTCCAACATCATCAGAACTGTTATGAGGGTGAAGTCAAAATGTGTAACAACTTCCACTCTAATGTCAATTCTGATGCAATGTTACAGTCACAGTACAATGCACTATATCGCGAACTCAATGAGACACTAGACTCTGATGATGGTTCTCGTTACAGTAAGCCCTGTCGCACACAGAGCTTTAGGGAACGTCGCATTAAGTACCAAGAGGCTTATAGCCAGGGTCTTTATATTCAAGAATGTAACAATAAAGAATCTTATGAACAATATGGTAGTAAGCCAGTTTCTCATCTAAATAGTGCATATTATCAAGATGCATACCAATCCTCAGTGACTAGGTCACCTCCAGCATTCCCTCGACATCCTGCATGGACTGCTGTACCAAATGCTAATAATCAAAGAACTCATTGTGCATCAAATCAATCTTCTGTTTATGTTCATTCTAGTCCAAGTATTAAAGTTCAACATCAACCTGCAAGGGATTCCATATCGTCCGAAGACAGTTCTTTGAGTTCTGTAAGTATTTGAATTTTAAAAAATGAATTTTTTTTCATAAAATCTATCTTTGGAAACAATATCTACTGTCCTTTGATAATAATTCAAATTTTGTTTATTTGTAGTTCATCATATATATCATCTTTTGAATTTATAACTCATCAAATTTATAAATTGCAGTGCATTTAATTCAATTTATAACCACGATGAACTTGATATATCTAGTATACTGGAAAGCTAATGTTTGTCAAATTATATACAAACTAACAAGATTGCTTCTCATTTCGACTATAAAATATTTTTTCACAACAAAATTACTATTCTAAATAATTTTGAAACTATCAAGTAAATACATAAAAATCAAACTATCAGAAATTTTTAATTACCAACATGGTTCTTTATATTGAGTTTAAATATTTTGAAACTAATAGCAAATAACGTTTCTACTATTTATATTTTGAAATTATTTATTCACTTTCAAATGATATGAAATGGCCACAAAATACCCAATGATATTATTATTATGACACTTTCATGGTATTACAAAACATTTAGAAAATTGAAAAACATCATAAAGATATCTTACAATATTGTATGTTAATTGATTAACCATAAATGGGTAATTTTCTTTAAGATTCAAAAAAAAATATTTTATATTATATTATTAACCTGAAAATAAGATTTTTTAAAACTATTCTTCTTGAACTTTTATTTCCTTATTATTTCAGCTAAGTGTTGACATAGATTCCAGTGAAGCTGATACCAATATTCAGCGAGGTATTTCTGCAAGACACTCTCTTAACATTAGTCCTTCCAAAATGCCAACCTCTAATGTCCTTCAAAGAAATGCTGCAAGAGCTAGTGACGTTGCACTGAGTCGCAGAGTTTCTCCACGGGTAGACCAAAAGAAGGTGCCACCCCAGGTTCCTAAGAGGACATCTTCTATTCCAAATAAAGATTGTCTGTCTGAATCGGATAACAGTTTATCTGATAGTAGTCAAACACTTGTACCAAGCATTAGCTCCAGTAGTAGTAAAACAGTGGAAGCATCTCCTGTTTGGAAAAGAAAATCTCTAGTAAGTAGTAGCTGAATATTTTGTTCTTTTATGTGTTATTTTTTTCAGGGGCATACGGGGCAGTTGTCCTGGGCCCCCACAAAAGAGGGGCCTTCAAATCGAAAAATACCATAGAAAAGCTCTATGTATGGTCCTTCATTACTGAAGTAGTGAAGCAGAGAAACCCCTCCTCCAAAGAAGTATTTGCCCTGGGCTCCAATTAGACTAAGTCGGGTCCTGTATTTTTCTGTTATCATGACAGTAGTTCAAATTTATCTAGTAAGCAACTTTATGAGACAAATTGTAGAACTTTTCAATATTGTTCTTGATACATTGACATAGTATTGAGCTTAGGCAAAAGTTATCATTTTGCATATATATGTATATTACAAAATGACAGCTCTCTACTTAATAAAAAATATTCCTAAAATGTTCTTGCTTTCTTTTAAATGTTTGAACAAATGCTATGCAGAATCTTGGAATTTCTATAGTTTCATATGCAATTTAGGTAATATGTGTGATTTAAAATTATGGAACTAACTTTGATTAATTATTCAGATGACATTTTATCTTATAATGCCCTTTTTTTCCAAGTTAGTCTAGACATTTGACTTTAAACAACTGATTATAATTTTACTTATTATCAGGCATATGTGCCTGAGTTTTAATACTGTCAAAATTTCGATATTGAATATTTATTCTTGGTCCGTATATGCCTTTTATTCCATGATTGGGAACATGTTCAAATTAAAAAACATGAATTTTTAAAATTGTTACAGCTATGAAATTTGGGGATTAGGCTGCTGAATCATTCTTGTATATTACTTGCATTATTTGATTTCAGTTAAATATGGTTTAGTCTCTACTTAATAATAAATTAATGTCATTGTTTTTTTCAATTTTGAATGTTTTACATTAAATATATTTAATTTTAAAATAATGTATGATTTTAATCTCTAGAAAATCATTCAGATAGATTAGTATTTCAAACTCATATTTTGATAATTAGTTACACACCTTTATAAATAAGAAATATATTGCTATCTACTTTCTTTGTATATTCTTCAAACTTTTAAATCACTTTTAAGTAAATTTTTTAAAAATTTTGACATCAGAATATTTATTTTATGTTTTTAGGTCTTAGCTGAGCAATCTGTAAGTGTAGAAGACAAGCGATTAAGCAACATATCTGAAAATAGTGAAGACAGTCTCGACAGTGGCGGTGGTTATTCAAACACACCTCCTGCTGATATGAGTCATTCATTTAATGCCCATAATTACCCAGATATTCGAACTCCGCATGACTTACCTGGTACTCCAACAATATACAAGGTAGGCATACTAAGGTTGTTTAACTCTATATCCAACATTTCTCTTAAAAGTCCAAAGCTACCTTAATGGTACCAAATGCTCAATACAATGTTATGATATCTTGTCTAGCACTTGAACTATTGAACAGCTTTGTCTTAAATATCTTATCTTAGTATTTGTGTATAAACTGGATGGCATCAATTAATTGCCAAGGAAAAAACTCTAAAATAGGTCATATTTATTGCTGCTAGCAGTCAATCATCAAAGACGTCTTGTTGGTTCTCTAACTACATTTGTTGCATATTTCACATGTAATTAACCTTAAATTCTAACAGTGGAATGCAGTTAATGATTGTCTTTATTCTAATGAGGGTAGCAAAGAGCTTTTCTTTCAAGTACAATTTGCAGGAATATGATTCTTTCATTGTTTTTAGTATAAATTAATATGGTTTTAATAAATGAACAACTGGAACTAAAATAACTTCTTAGATCCTCAATAGATGTTATTACAAATATATTTAAATATGAGAAACAATATAAAGCTTGTTGACAATTTGACTTTTTTTAAAAAATACCAACCAAATTGTTTTAAATAGTTACAATAGAAAAACATATGTTATTTTAAACATTATTTTTAAAATTTAAAACATGCTTTCAACATTGAAAAAACGGAAAAAGAAATTTAGCTTTCATGAACAATGATTTAAGATCTGATAAGAGATTTGAATGCTTTTATTATATTTGAGAATTTTATTTCAAGAAAAGTTTTATTTGGCTGTTCTTTTATAATATCTCTAAAAGCTCCCAATTTGCAAACTTTGACCTTAAATTCCTTTTCCATGTTTTTTATTAAAAAATTTTATTTCTATATACAACAATTCCAAAATGTTTTTTTTTGGTGAATTAAATCTCATCCTACATTATTTCTAGTTGGTTATCAACATTAATAGAAACATTTATTACTTAACCAACAGATATAAGGGAATTCCCAATTTTGTTTAAGTGAACTAATTTTCTGTATTTCTTTATTGCAGTTGACAGAAATTCAAAGAAAAAGACAGTATAGGGTTGGATTAAATCTGTTCAATAAAAAGCCAGAGCGAGGTATTCGCTACTTAATTCAAAGAGGTTTCCTGGAAGCTTCTCCTCAAGCTGTTGCTAGGTTTTTGCTGACAAGAAAAGGACTTAGTAAACAAATGATTGGAGAATATCTTGGAAATCTGCAAAGTCCTTTCAACATGGCTGTATTAGAGTAAGATATTGTTTCTTAAAAATTATAAATCATTGTATTAAAATTGAATAAGTGTTTTCAAAAATTAGTCATTGATATTACTAAAAGACGCTAAGTTTTGAAGATAACTTTTAATATGTTGAAGTATCTTTTAGCTATTTGTTACTAGAAAAAAAAAAATGTTAATCCTGGACATGTAAAGTTCATGCATTAAGTTTTCTTTTTATTTATTTTGTATTTACCATTATTAAAATAATTTGTTGTCACTGCCTTAAACTTTAAAGACTATAAATCGTTTGCAAATAATAATATGTAAAATATTATTGATTGTATTACACTACACTTTTAATGATAGGTGGCAATAGTTTTGGTTTTTTTTTTATAGTAATAGTGGTTGTCTATTTAAAAGTTTAATACTTTTCTACTAGCCAGATATTAAATGTCACTCAGTATGTTGATTTTAAAATTCATCATTCAGTTTGGATTATAAGAGCTATTGTTAAGATTCTGCTTGTAGTCTTACTAATGAAAAATTGCAGAAATTTTATTTTAGTAACATTTTTGTTTTTTTATACTAATTGTAATTATTTTACCTCTAGATGTTTTGTTCAAGAACTGGACTTGGCTGGAATGCAAGTTGATGTTGCATTAAGAAAATTCCAGACATTTTTTAGGATGCCTGTGAGTATAAAATGAATAATCTTATTACATTTATACTCACAAATTACAGCTATGTAATCAGTGTAATAAATATATTTTACTTTATATTGCATTTAAGTTTTCTTAAATTTAAAATATTGGTGCTTATTTATTTTCACTATGCTTGAGTTTTGGCCAAAATCGCCTAGCTTCATTATACATTACATGTATTCTTTTTTTTTTTTTTTTAACAATTTATTATGGAGCAGTAAAAATGAACAAGTACCAAAATATTTTTATCGAAATAAAATAATGATATCTAAATTCTTATTTAAAACTTTTTGTTAACATTGCAAGATAATAAAAGTACTAATATCCGAAATGTGATTGCTTTTAGGGTGAAGCACAGAAAATTGAAAGACTCGTTGAAGTCTTCAGTCATCGTTATATTGAATGCAATCATGATATTGCTTCAAAATTTCACAATCCGGAAACAGTTTTTGTTCTTGCATTTGCCATTATCATGTTAAATACTGATCTTCACACTCCTAACATGAAAGCTGAAAGACGAATGAAACTGGATGAGTTTATTCGAAACCTGAGATGTAAGTTGAATTTTCATCTTCCACTTTTAATTGTCTATTCTTAGTTTTAAGTTCTTTTTGAAGGGAATTGATTTATTCAATATATTGCATCTAATTTTTCTGTTTTGCATTTTAGCTATTGATGATGGCCATGATTTAGACAGAGACATGTTAACAGGAATTTATGAACGAATTAAAACTAATGAATTCAAAATGGGATCGGATCATGTAACTCAAGTTTTAAAAGTTCAACAGACAATTGTTGGCAAAAAACCTGTAAGTATCAGTATTTTGATTTTTTTTTTTTTTTTTTTTTTTTTTAAATTATTTTTAATTTTATGGATTTTTAAATGCAAAATTGGGCCTTTTCTATTTATGTCGCTGGGCTTATAAAATTGTTTTGTTCTATAGCTTTTTGTAAAAAGATGTAATTGTTTGTGGGGTAAAGCACAGATTGTAGGGTGAAGCATGATTTTCATGAACATTTGTATTTAATATAACTTCATTAGAATTGGTTTGTCTTCTTTCTATAATTTAAAATTTCTTGTGCCTCAAATATATAATTTTTTTCTTTTATTTATAGAACCTCGCTTTACCTCATCGAAGACTAGTTTGTTATTGCCGCCTTTATGAAGTTTATGATGTCAGCAAGAAAGAACGTCCTGGTGTACATCAGCGAGAAGTTTTCCTATTTAATGATTTATTAATGGTAAGAAATAATAACTAAAAAAAAAAAATAAACTATAATAATTGTTTGATAATTAAAGGATGGGAGTTTATTCTGTGTATTTAAAAGAAAATATTATAATATAGAATAATATTTAATAATATTTCAAAATGATAAAGAATAACATTATATTTTTAAATTCGTAAGAAACTGAATCCATTAACTTAATTTTTTTTTAGATTTTTCTCTGCTTAATTTTTTTAGTAGCTAGTTATTTTTGCTGTTTATGTATCTTGAGTATAAAAGCCAATGACTTCTTGTAATTTGTAATATGCTAGATTAATACTTATCATGTTTTTATTTTGCTTTTATAGGTGACAAAAATTTTCAGTAAAAAGAAAAATAGTATAACATATACCTTTAGACAGTCATTTCCTTTGTGTGGCATGAGTGTAACATTATTTGAAGCCCCATGTAAGTAGAGAATAATTTTCATTTGTTATTTTTTAATTTTTCACTTAATTCTTAGATATATTTTAGTGTTATAATTTAATGGAAAGATTTCTTTAGATATTAAATAATATTTTTAATATTCATGTATTTTAATAAAAAATATTTACTCCGCAGATTATCCTCATGGAATTCGTTTAAGTCAAAGAGTAGATGACAAGGTTCTTGTAACCTTTAATGCTCGGAATGAACATGACAGATCAAAATTTGTTGAAGATTTAAAAGAATCAATATTAGAGGTAAGTTGTTAAAACTATACATTATATGAATTTAATGAAATATTAAGAGTAAAATACTATTGAATTCCATGTTTATGTAAATTATATATATTTTTTCTTATAAAAACTGTTGGCTGTTTTTTCCCCTCCTTAATTATGATGAATTTGTCTATTTATAAAATTTATTTCTGATTCAGGGGCAAATTTAAATAGCATCCCAATATAGAACATATCATGATTTCTTTAAATAACTGATCAAAATTGGTATGCTAATTTTACTTTAATTTTTTTCATGTGAAAAACTTTTTTTTTAATTATCTTCTTTTTAATGTGCAAGTCATTGAAAAAAATTACTAAATTAATTAAAAATTTCATCATAAGTATATATTAATTATTCCCTTGTCGACAAATAAATTCATTAAATTGTTATTATTGATTATAAAGGGGAAGACTTCAAACATTATTCTTCAAACTTCAAGTATTAAAAATTGTTTTGCAAATATCAAGCTGAATTTAATAAGACAATTTTAAATAAATAATTAATTTCCAAAACGGTATTGATAATAAATTATATCTGAATTTTTTAATTATGATTTTAATACAATTTAAACACATACTGTAGCCCTAAATTTGAAATGTGATAGGATTAATATGTTTTTCTATTTATTTGGAAATTAGACTTATAATATTTTTTAATTGAACTGTTGCATTCATCTTTCTTTTCTTCTAATGATGGATTTTAAATATGCAACCCTAAGCAAGCTGCCTAGTTAAAAATCCATCATTGCTCTATATGGTATAAAAAAATATCTCATTTATATACTTATCTTTTGATTTAGGAATTACTCATTATATATACAGTTTAATAAGCATAATATTAATACAAATTATTAATATTACAAACAATTATAGTTTATAATTTAATTTAATTACACTATTAATTATTTTGAGGAAAATAATTGTTGCTTGGATCATACGATAAATATTGCCTTGTATTCAAATATATTTTTTAGAATGTTTTTAAAATGTATTATATTCTTGTAATTTTAGATGGATGAAATGGAAAATCTTCGTATTGAAGGGGAACTTGAAAAACAAAAGATGATGAGGGTCCGTGGTGCAGAAAACAGGGATTCTGGAGTTGCTGACATGGAAATAATTCCCCAACCTACCAAAGATGGCAAATTGTCTCCAGAAAGTGTTGCATCAGGAAATAATCTGAAACGATCTGCTCTTTCCAATTCATTGCTTGACCTCCATGAACAGCAAATTAACAAACCAGTGCGAAGAGGAAGTGCAGGCTCCTTGGATAGTGGGATGGTAAGTTGTGTTCTGTATATTTTTTATTATAATTCTTTAAGATTTTTGTTTAAACCTCTTAATCTCTTTTTCTGATTTCCTTTAATCTTTTAACTGCTAAACCTTTTCTTTTCTCTATTTTTGCATCCTTATTGTTTTTGCAAATTATTCTTTTTAATTATAATTCCATTAATAAAATGACATAATTATAATTGTCATTTATATTTTATTAAATTTTTATGGAAGATATATATATAATAAACCTCGCTACTTATCTATAAACTGGGTTGATTGTAATATATATAGTAAACTTATTGAGATTTATCAGTTATTTTAAAAAATAAAATACTTTTATAATTAGTCATAGTTATTTAGTTTATTTAGTCATTTTTTGGAGATACGAAGCAAAAAATTTGCCTGAGAGCCCCATGTTATGTAATTACACTACTGGTTATGACATTGTCTGCACTCTATATATTTAAAATTCTCAACAAAACACAGAGCCAATCCCTTAACACAATCCATAAGTTTAACTTAGCCGATTTTTATACTGCAAGAAAGCTTGTAACTTTAGATATAGTCTATTATATAACTATATTATATATATCCGTGGTTTAATATAATATTTTACTTTTCAACTTCTAAAAAAATATTAAAAGTACTGTTTCACTGTTACATTCTCTGTTGGGAAAGGAACTTAATAAAATCTTCCAATTAAAATAATATACTGATTTTGCCATTTTTATTTTATTTGAAAGTTTATAGTGTGTAGATGTGTCATTACTAGGCCATTTAATTTTGTATGCACTGCTATAATAACTCAAATATTATATTTTTAATTATGTGAATATAATTTTGAAATATTATTAGTTCATCAAAATTAGTTGGTATTGTTCAATTTATGTTATTAATATAAGTAAATAACTGGTCATGGAAAATTAAATTTTTATATATCCCTTATTTACACTTTCCTTTAAAAATTTAATAAGCTTTCTTCTTTATCACTCTAATTCTATCATTTTAATTCTGTGCATTTCTTTTAATTCCAGTCAATATCTTTCCAGTCCTCTGCAGCTAGCAGTGTGAGCCATGATTCTTCCCCACAAATTGTTCACGCCAGCTCCACGTCTTCTGGGTCCGGATCTAGCTTGGGCAGCACCAGGAGTGGACCTGAATCCACATCAAAACAGCCCTCTTCACAAGCAGGATTTCTGGGTGGACTTTTCAGTAAAAAGGGCAAACACACCAGCAAAAGCAATGTGAGGAAACCTCTTGATGGTTCCGAAACTTAAAGGAATCCTTCAAAGGATAGGAATTTAGCGTTTCAAATTGTCAGATTTTAAACCATTCTCAATTTAGGGATTTGTTACAATCTTGTGAATAGGACAGCTGTTGTCATAGAGAATTAGCAGCCTTTTGCTACAACTCGCATTTGACAAATCAAGTATGATCCTGTATAAGGACTCGCATCATGTGAAAGACTCGCATGCTTTCCGACCGTTTGTACTCACATAGCTTTATTATTCAGTATATAAAAGTACAGTGTATATAGTTAAATCTCTTGTAAGAACAGTGTATAATAGTCTGATGTACATAGTGTTTAGTAATCTCATTACTTTATGCAGACGTAACAACGTCTATCTGTGTATTGCAAGTGAAACCTAAGTAATGAGCAAATTTAATATATTTGAGAGTGTATAAAATAAGTTATATATATATTATACATATATATATTCAGAGTTCATAGAGACAGATAATAGTGTATAATAGGCCAGCTCAAATTTTGTTTATGAGAATGGAAAATACTGTATTTGATAGAGTGAAATCTTGTCAAGTTTTGAAAAGTATTTATGCTATGGATCTTTGTGTTGTGTCGAGTGACAAATTATGTGTTTAAAAAAAAGCAAGATTTTCTTTTATGAGCACTTTTTTGATACTTCCAGTCTGCATAATACACAAAGAAGCCAAAATGCTCTCTAAAATTTTATTATAATGTCATAAATCTGTATGTATGATTCCTAATTGATGTACTCATAATCGTTGTCTTATATGATGTAATATGAATTTAGTTTCATTATAAATGTGCAATTTGTAATATAAAATTTGCTGTAGTGTTTTGACAAATTTTCTATTATCCCGGTTTTTACAAAATGATTTTTTTTTTTTTGTTATTGTATTTAAATATTCTATAAAATTATTTTATACTCCTTGGATTTTTATTGTTGGAGAAATTAATTTTGCATTATACTCATAATTGTACTTTTTAAATTATTTTCAGGTATATAAAACCACATAATTTTTAAAAATTTCTTTGAAAAATATTTTAATCATAACATTATGAACAAAAATAAAAACCATGTAATGTTAGTTCTTCTTTTTGAATTTTTTATTGGTATTTATCTATAAAAAAATTTTTAAACTTTAGCTTCATATTTGATTTATTATTAAATTTACTATTGGTATTTAATACAAGTATTTATTAAACTGAATTAAAATTTAAAGAAATGTTTTTTATAGACAACACGTATTAATACACAATCATTATCTAGTTATAAAATCTAATTGGTAGTGTATTAAATGCTGATGCTTCCAAATGCGTAGCTCGTTGTTTATTCTAAAATTCTGATATTTGTGTGTTTATTTGAATGTTTAATTTATATTGTACAAAAGTATAACTGAATAAGAATGTGTTTGAATGGGTCCAAGCATAAATTGACATGTTTCTTTTAAAGAATGTTCAGCCTCAATTTCTAAATTGTTGTACTCAATTTTCGATATTTGTTTCTTTCATGACCTTTTGTTAAAGATGAAAATATTGATGTAATAAAGCATTTTAACAATCAATCTGTTTCCATTTAGAAATTAACTGTTAATATTAATTTAAATTGTGTGATAGTACTTATTGTATAAATAAGCCTGGAGCTTAACAAAGAAAATAAAAACACTTTTAACTGTATTTCATTTGTGTATTATTTCAGTTTAAATTTTAGAAGAATTCATAGAACAAAAAATAATATGCATTTTTCATTTTCATTGTAAAAAACGAATTTTGAAAACTTTGTACTTAAAAAGTAGAATCTCTTGGCGAAATCGGCTTATTGGCTATCTTGTAAATAGATTACCAGTTTGTTAGATATTTTATTGAGGGGAACAAAGAAATAAATATAATACCTTGCAAAATTCATCTTTTTTCTGTCTCTCTTGTTGGCTTTTCTCCGCAGACATTGACGCATCGTTTTTGAGATTATTCATATTAACATGTTAAGCGCCATGTCTATTCCTGTTGATTGACACTTAACATTTCATTTGGACTGCTTCAATCACCGGTGGTTGATACTACACTTTCATTTCATCAATCACTGGTGACTGATTTTGCTTTTTATTCCGACTACTTATTTTCATTCCTAACTGATTACAATTTCGAAATTATGTTCTCATAATAATTTTGAATATAATGATTATAAACTAGTACATGTTGGTGCTGTAATTTTATCTTTGCTGACAGTCAAAGATCTGCATTAAGCTTACTAAAGAACTTTGTTATTGCTGTCTAAACAGATAGAATATAAAAATAAACTTGATGCTTAACATCTTGATAGATGATGAAGGGATACAAGCTGGTATTGATACATATCTATCTCATCATTATCATGAATATGAAACAAAAAGTTGTAAAAATCGCTGTTATTGGTTGCGGAACTGGTCCTTTAGTTTTGTCAATTATTTTAAATATATAGTTCATAATGAACAGCAGATCTCCAAAAACGACTGGTTATTATTAAACTTTAATTTCAATTAAATCATGTTTCGGTGTTGTAGTTTTTCTGTAACTTAGATTTAATATTAAATCAGAAGAAAATAATTTCATTTTTAACACTAAACTTACTTCAAGCAGTCAAACGAGTACTTTCCATTAACTGTTTCTAGTGTAATGGTACAATGATGGTATGTTTATGGTTAAAACATGTTTAATTTTATCTTTCCTTTTTTTATTTTATGAATTAATAAATAAATAATTCTAATAATCTATATCTTCTATATACTTATAATAAAGCTCAATGTATGTGTGTTGGTGCTCTACAGGCCAGACAGTTGGACCTACAGCTACCAAATTTGGTACATGTATACCTTGGAGGTCCGGAATGTGCACCGCGGAGCCTTTTTTTTTTTCGAATTTTAATTAATTAAGTAAGCGAAATTTCGACGTTTTTCAACTATAATTTTAGAAAATATGATCGCATAAACATGATTTTTACATCAATTTAAAGATTAAAAAATTAGCCTTCTAATGGTATCAGTGTTTTAATATATAACTTAAGTTTCTATTTTTAGCGAATTTTTAAAGAAATATTTTAACCATGTTTTTTTAGCACTTGACTGGATAAAATAAAAGAATGCCGGAAGTTCAAATAAAAAAATTACCATCGCAAAATAAATCTAAAGAAATGCACCTTTCAGCCCGTGACTGGATAAAATAAAAAAAATATGAAATGTGATATTTTTTTAAAAAAAATAAATGCAAAGCAAATGTTTCTGCAATCGTTTGCCATATCTATATCATTAACTCAATAAATCTTCTTTATTTACGGTAAACCTGATTGAATTTAGACAGGATACGCATTGAAATCCCAACTTAAAGGAATATTTATGTAATCGTTTGCAATATCTGTATCATTAATTTAATACTTTTTTTCCCTTCCTCGCTTTCTTTAAAAAAACATATTTAATATTTTGGCAACATCATCGAATTTTTTTTTAAATATTTTGGAAGCATAACCGATGGTTAAAACTGACATTTATAAAATTAAAGAATATTATTAAGAAAAGATGTACTTTTAGAACTTTCCGTCCATCATCTTAAAGAAAATATTAATTTCAGGTCAATCAATGCCCGGAATTACTTTACTTCAAGGCTAATGAATATGTGATTTAATTGAAAATTTTAGAACGCTTTACTCATGGCGAACCAGCTGGTCGCCAAAGGCGGCTATTAATTAATAATTCTAACAAAAGTAAATTATTATTTATACAGAGAAAACAACCATATACTCAAGTTAGATTTCTGCTGTAAAATTGTCATTCATATATTGATTTTTTTAAAGCTATCAACTATTTAAATGGAAATTAATTTCATAACTCTTATTTAGAAAACCCTAAATGTGCTTTAAAAAATTGATACATTCGAACGCAGTTTAACTTGAACACCATTAATAGTTTAATGTACAAAGAAATGGCAATATTAAAATTTGATCATAATTTGTGCAGTTATGCATATTAAGTTATCCAGTTTTTATTTGGCTGCTCATTGATGTATAAGAAATTTTCTATCCGTATGACTTACAGAAATATAAATTCTAAAACCTGGAAGTCACATATCAGCAAATAACATTCATTACACTTGGTCTTAATTGATAGAAATTTGGATTGAGATTTCTTGTAAAGCGAGGAATTACATTTTTAAAACTTGTATACTTATATTTTAACTCTTCATAAGTGTGTGTGATAATAAAGATGAGCGTATGTGTTGACGCACAACAGGCCTAACTGTTTAACTTAGAGCTTCTAAACTTGGTACATAAATCTTTTTGATGGTAATAAAGTGTATTTCAGATTGACTTTTTAAAAAATTTTTAGCTGAGAATTAAGCGAAATTTTGACACTTTTTCACCATGATTTCCTAAAATAAAGCACAAAAATGATTGTTACATCATCTTAAAACCCAAAGCATCGTCTTTTCAATATTACCAATTATTTGCAGCATACTTTTTATTTATTATTATTTTTAAAAAAATATTTTGAAGCAGTATTGTAATTTACTATTGAAGCTCAAATCATTTTCATTTTGCTATTAATGAAATTGGTCTTTTTTGTTTAAATTCCTCCATCTTAAGTATATTTAGACTTGTTTTTAATATATATATATATATATATACACACACTGAAGTGACAAAAGTCACGGGATAGCAATATGCAAATATACAGATGGCAGTACTATAGCAGCGAAAAAGTATAAATGCGCAGTTCGTTTTCCAGAACTTTCATTTGTGTTCAAGTTATTCATGTGAACAGGTTTTTCGTGATTTATGGCGGTACGACGAGAATTAACAGACTTTGAACGTGGAATGTTAGTTGGAGCTAGACGCATGGGTCATTCCACTGCGGATATCGTTAGTGAATTCAACATTCCAAGATCCACACTATCAAGAGTGTGCCGAGAGTATGAAATTTCAGGCATCACATCCCATCATGGACAGCGCAGTGGGCGACCACCTGCACTTAACGACCGAGACCACCGATGTCTGTGTAGAATGGTCAATGTTAATAGACACGCAACACTTCGTCAAATAACTGCAGGAATCAATGTGGGACGTACGAGGGACGTGTCCGATAGGACTGTGCGGCGAAATTTGCATTCCTTGGGCTATGGCAGCAGAAGACCGACTCGAGTGCCTTTACTGACAGCACGACATCGCCTGCAGCGACTCTCCTGGGCTCGCGAGCATATCGACTGGTCCCTAGATCAGTGGAAAACCGTGGCGTGGTCAGATGAGTCATGATTTCAGTTGTTACGAGCTGATGGTAGAGTTCAAGTGTGGCGCAGACCCCACGAAGCCATGGACCCAAACTGTCAGCAAGGCACTGTTCAAGCGGGTGGTGGCTGCATAATGGTGTGGGCTGTTTTTACATGGCATAGACTCGGTCCTCTGGGGCAACTGAACCGATCATTGACTGGAAATGGTTATGTTCAGCTGCTTGCAGATCACTTGCAGCCATTCATGGACTTCACGTACCCACACAACGATGGGATTTTTATGGATGACAATGCGCCATGTCACCGGGCCAGAACTGTTCGCGATTGGTTTGAAGAACATTCCGGATAATTCCAGAGCATGATCTGGCCACCTAGATCGAACGATATGAATCACACCGAGCATTTATGGGACATCACCGAAAGGTCCGTTCGTGCCCTAATTCCTGCACCATCCACACTTTCACAATTATGGACGTCTGTACAGACAGCATGGCTCAATATTCCTGCAGAGGACTGCCAACGACTTTTGGACTCCATGACACGTCGAGTTGTTGCTCTTCGCCGGGCAAAAGGAGGACCGACACGATATTAACAGTCATCCCATGATTTTTGTCACTTCAGTGTATATAAGATATGATATGATATGAGATTGAATTCTAGAACTATACAGAAAGTGAAATTTTGAGTAAATTTTCAAACACTACTGCTTTTCTCTATAAAACTGGCTATGTGAAAATTATAAAATTCCATAGCACAAAGAATAGAATAGCTTAAGGTTGTAAGACTTCTAAAAAGTGTGAGTTATATGGTTATCAAAATTTGAAATTTAAAAATATTTTGCTAAAGAATCTATTAAAACCAAGTTATACAAAATATTTGATTAACCTTTTTTAGTAGTCATTAAACGAGTCAAACCAACAGGTTGCCAAAAGCGGCTTATGAAAAATAAGAAAGTCGAACTACAATACACAAAAGATCACATGCAACCTGATTGAATTTAGACAGGATATGCATTGAAAACCCGACATAATGGCATATTTCTATAATCGTTTGCAATATCTGTATCATTAATTCAATAATTTTTTTCCATTATAAAATGTGATAGTTTCTAAAAAAATAAATGCAAAACAAAGGTTTCTATAATCGTTTGCAACATCTAAATCATTTATTCAATAATTTTTCGCTTTCTTTAAAAAACATATTTAATATTTTAGCAACATCACCGAAAAAAACATTTTTAATATTTTGGAAGAATAACTGATTAATTATTACAGCATTAAACTGAAAGAGTGTTTCCGAATAAAGTTACCGACTCTTTAACTACTAATAACTGGATATTCTAACTTTAACTATTTCTTAAATTTTGTGCTGATTTTAAAGAAAAAATAGCATATATTTTTTATCTATACTTATAATAAAGCTCAATGTGTGTGTGTTGGCGCTCTACAGGCCAGACCGTGGAATCTACAGCTACCAAATGTATGTATACTTTGTGGGTCGGGAATGTGCACCTCGCAGCCCTTTTTCCGAATTTTTAAATTAGAATTTGAATTTACTAAAAATTAAGTGAAATTTCAACATTTTTCCGCTATAACTTCCGAAAATATTATCGCAGAAACATGATTTTTACATCAAGTTAAAGATTTAAAAAATTCGCTTTCTAACGGTATCAATGTTTTAACATATAACTTAAACTATTTTAAACGAATTGTTAAAGAAATGTTTTAACCATATTTTCAGCAATATATTTCGGATAAAACAGTAAAATTTAATTTGCAACAGCACGCCAAAGGGAAAAAATTAGGTTTTATCACCGTGTTGCCATCATTTTGACGGAAGTTCAAATTTTTAAAAAAATCGTTTATTACTGCAAATTAAATCTAAAGAAATGTAACTTTCAGCATGTGACTGGAAAAAATAAAATAAATATAAAATGTGATATTTTCTTTAAAAAATGCAAGGGAAAGGATCTGTGATCGTTTGCAATATTTAAATAATTAATTCAACAAATTATCTTTATTTATACAGGATATGCATTTAAATTCCTGTCCAATGGTCTATTTGTAAAATATTATTAATAGGCGTATATATTGTTTAATACTATTAATTTAATCTACATGAAGTAAATAGTTACATTTTATGTATCTTGAGTTAAACAATGCATTTATGAATAATGAGTTTCAGATTTCTTCATACTTTGCTCTGTGAGCCATATTTTACAAAATATTTTTATTAATATTTTAAATAAAAGTTGCTACATCAATCTGTCTTCTAAATCAATAATTAAACCTGACTGATTTATAAAATTAAAGAATATTATTAGGAAAATGTGTTCTTTTAGAGCTTTCCGTCTATCATGTTAAAGAAAATATTAATTTCAGGCCAATCAATGCCCGGAATTACTTCAAGACTAATGAATATGTGATTTAATTGAAAATTTTAGAACGCATTACTCATGGCGAACCAGTTTGTCGCCAAAGGCGGCTAGTGCTCAATAAATGCAAGTATTTCGTAAATATTATCAAGAGATTAACTGCTTTATTCCAGATATCAATTATAACTTAATATATTTTTTAAAAAAAATTTGAAATGAGAAACGCTACTCAAAGCTGAAAAATTCGTAGGCTATATTTTCAAAAAGAAATATAGAGAGCTTCTACCTCAAATTAAATTTATCAACATTACGTGCTTTCACAAAAGATGGATGCAAACTGTATTTCTTACAACAACAATAATATCCTTACAGCAAATTAACAACTAAACAGCATTTTTATTTGAATTTTCTACGCACGTTGATCATAAATAAGCATCCGTTTTATTTGTGAATATATAATTTTCAAAAGAGAAGACTATTAAAGTTTATCTTTGGACAATCAGGAAAATGGACAAGGCTTCCAAAAAAGTTCCTAAAGCGAAGGGGAAAAGTCGTAAAAAGAAGAAGACAGCAAGTTTAGGAATGAAAGTCCATGATATTGATTTAATGAATAAAAAAGAATTGCAGTATTACATCCGAAGACTAGAGGACGAATTGAAGCAAATTCAAAATGACTGCAACCAGAACTATGGCGTCAAAAACAAACTTATATCTTTCGTCACACAACAACAAGACATATACGTGGATAGCAAGCAACGTCAAACTGCAAAAGATTTTAAAGCAAATAACATAATCCACGAATCTGAAAACAACTTGAAAAATTTTCGTATTAAAACAGGGTACAATGACGTCAAAAAGCATGAACAACAAACTCTGCAACAATTTACAGGTTTTTTAAATAATGTTTCAGATAAATTCTTAAAGAATAAGTTGGAAAGGAACCAAGATGCAGAAAGATTTTTTGCTGTTGAAAGTTTGTTATCGGAAATCGTTACCATGGATATGATTGCTTCTGATTTGTTTGGGAATTATAAAAATTGGTC
>JAPMOQ010054850.1:0-22081 GCA_026543055.1 Argiope trifasciata
CGACTAGTATAAATTCTTCTTTCTTCATATAAAATTTCACGACTAGTTTAAATTCTTCTTCTTATCAATTCTCATGACTTGTCCTCGTCAATCCCTACATTTAGGAGAAAAATCTCAGAAATAGCAACTTATTGTGCATAATGTATTCTTGTGTATTCTATTGTAAAAATCCAATCAATATGCCTAGTTCATCGATTTTTTATTCCATTCGAAAGTTTACAAGTCTATTCATGAACTGCAAACTCCAACCCCTTCCCACACCACCACCATCTTCATTTCCGACAGGTATCGAAATAATCGCTCAACTTAACTTTGGCACCTTTGCCTTAACAACTAAAATAATTATATCTGTTTCCGAGCATAGATAACCAATCAGAATGCTCTGTTTATTTTGAATATACAATTTTTAAAAAAATACTATTATTTAGTATGATGAGATAAAACTCACAAATATGTTTTATTAATCTAAATTAATATTATTTATGTAGTGGGAGAGTATTTACCTGCAAAAGGCGAAAGTAAGTTTTTAATGTAAAGCTTTACATTAAAAAATATCAGAAAACTAATGAGCTTCTAACTGCAGTACTATGTATTCAATTTGCCATCCCTATACATACCACAAAGTTGATTTCCTTTCTGAATAAACCAAAAATAAATTCTCCCAGATATTCTAGCCTTCAATTCATTTCACTTTCCAAAAATAAAGTTGAAAAGCGAAACATTCTTGTAACAACTGATGAGTATTTTCGCCTAAAGTTACCAAAAACACAATAAGAGAAAGGTTCAAATGTCTGAATACGATTGATGACGACAAAGAACCCAAACCTTTTAACCGAATAAAAAAAAAGAATCTTAAAAGATCAAAAGAAAGAGAAGAATATTCTAGTAATTTCTGGCTTATAAGAAACTACCTCACATTTTATGCACATTAAGCGCAGTAATTTATGCACGTACTGCATGCTCACAGCTGAGGTTATTCGTTGCTAAGGGTGTGGTGCAGTAGAACTATGGCAACATGCGGATACATAGAAAAAGGTAGACATTTCGATGCTCAAACAGATGGGGGGGGGGCAGTGAATTTTCCCTATTAATTGCCTTCAACGAATAGGTGGTGTTGTTTCTACGCAACGCAGCATCTCAACTGTTTCAAACGGAACTCTCGCCAAAGAAAATTGGGCAAAAAAGTTGCTAACGGTTGCAAAATACGATACTCGAGTAGAACATTTTTTAAAGTTTGTCGCGAATTTTTATTTAAATTTTGATAGATTCAAACAACAGTTAATTTGAAACGATGATTCTCATCGTTTTTTGTTATTTATGATTAAAATTTATATGTTAGTTTTCATTATGATAGTGATTTCGGTTAAGGCCAGGTTCAGAAATCAGACATCATGGTTTAATCTAGTTTTATTTCAAATTTATAGCTTTTTTGCACTATTATTCTATGCCTGTATCATAAATTTTTAATTGAAATGCTTTAGGATTTTTATAGATTAATTTGATTACAATTTTAAAATTAGCACCTTAAGAAATATTTTTCTCTGGCTTTATCATACCTAATATATGTCAATATATTGAAGAAATAATTTCAATTATATGACAATTATTTTGAATGTTATTACTTTTTGCGTATAGCCTAGAGTAGGGACTTTAATTTCTAATTTCAGGTTAATATTAGATATATCATTAGATATCATAAAATAAATATATATGGGGTAAATAAAGACGTTTTATTTTTCTAATTCCCAAATTAGGAAGGAATGATCCGGAAACCGAATTAATTCCACTAATCTTAGTTACTTTAAAATAATTAGATTAAGGTTCATTTTTGAAGAAACATAATAATCCATCTGAGAAAATCATAATTTTTGAACTGAGGTCAGATACACGAATGTGAGACCTTCATTTTCTGCGAGCATTTCTTTGAAAAATTGTCTCACTAACCTGTGCCTGATTACAAGTTGTCGTTATACATCAAAGAATGATACAATTTAGGAAACATTAAGTGTAATCTTAATGACGTGTTCAAATCAAAATACCAACTAGTTATAAACCATACGGTACAGAATGGTGACTGACAGCAAGGGAACAGCCCTATTCCTTACAAAAAAGAACAAACGATACTTGTCGATTTTAGAGATTAGCAGCATCGGGGGGGGGGAAGAATGTTATACTCAGGGGTCTTACAGTGATCAAGAATTCAAATATTATTCTGAACAATAATAGTTTTTACACATACAGTAAGTAGACGTTTGTTTTCACGTGGCTGGCTGGTTTCAATTTAAGCTGTTATTGGGAAACGATTGCGGTGAAATTTATAAAGGGGAGTGGGGTTCATTTGTGAATAAGGAGATCTCCTTCAGACATCGCGGTGCGACTAGTGCAATATATGTAATGTGTGCATCTGTGCATACTTGTTTATATTAAATTGCTCAAACAAAAAGTAAAATGAATATAAATTAAATTATCAACTCCTAGCAATGCACACTGCGTCATTTCTTCATCGACCAGGAACGGAATAAAAAGAATTTAAAAAGAAGTTTAAATGGAGCAGTGGGCAAATTTGGAAATATACGAAGTTTACAGTATATATTATAGTCTGGTGCAAGTGTTATTATATAAGATTAAATATTATTAATATAAGATAAGCATAGCATATTTTAATTTAATAATTCATTCTATAAACTGCTTAATACTGTTAGACATAACCATGTCAATGCCAATGAAATATCGCTCTGGGTGTCAAAAGAGAAAATTATCAGAAAAGAAAAAAGAAGAAAAACTAAACTTCACAAGAAGTTACAAATAGATCAGTTTTCTTGGCTTCGAAGTAATTCTGGAAAAGAAATTGCTTCGAGTTCATAAATTACAACTCAAACTTCAACTGGGAATGAATCTTCTACTTCAACTACACAGTCTTACAATGAAAATGTTGAAACGTTGAAATTTGTTGAAGAACGGAGTGTTTATACAAATATGATCGAATCAGAAACTAATGATGGAAATGACCATAGCAAACATGATTAAGAGAGAATAAAGGATCCTGGTTTATAATCAAATATTATAACTGATAAATTTACAATATATGTTAAAGCAAACCTGCACAACACAAGAGATTTTTCGCTAAAATGCTAAGCTAGATCATTTTCTATTACATACTACTTTTTAAAAAATTACAGTTGGTGAAACCGACTTTAACCAACAACAGATGGTTAGTTTATTGAAAAACGCAAAACTCCGTGTTTAGTTATTGTTGTATACTGTTTTCCAAAAAGAGAAGAAATGAGCAGACTACACGATTTTGGTGGCTATAATAGCTGGAGAAAGCTATTAACAGGGATCCAAGATTATGAGCATTATAATTGTCATTTTAATTCGTTTATTGATTGGGAATAATTACAAAAACGACGAAATTTACGTTCAACTATGAGTAAAAAAATTATTCTATTTTTCTAATTTTCCCCTTCGAGGAATTTGCAAAATAAAAAGATAGCCAAATAATGCAATTTTTTATGTTTGATCGAATTATTAAGTAAATATGACCCTGTGCTAATGGATCATACAACAAAGTAATAAATTCGGAAAATAAAATTGTGCATCATTTAGCTCATTGTTCAAAAGAACAAATTATCTCTGCATTAGGAAATGAAGTCCTTAACAAAATTAAACATGATGAAGCAGCCATGTACTACAGAATTCAAAGGGATTGCATCCCTGATATTTCCTATAAGGAAAAAACTATTATTAGTTATGTAAATTTTGAAAATTTTAATAATAAACGAGTCATTTATAGGGTTTGTTGAAGTAACTGATGTGACTGGAGAAGGACTAACAAAAACTTTATTGGAAAGATTTGCTGATCTTTTTAATAGGGATATTATGAATTGCAGAGGGAAGGTATATGACAACGGTAGTAACATGAAAGGGGAATATAAAGGAGGGAAATCTAGATTAATTTCCCTAAATCTGAATGCAATTTATGTTTCTTGCCTATCATATTCTTTTAATGTATTAATTTGTGATGCCGCTTCCAGCAGTGCATATAGTAAAAAACCTTTGCGAGATATTACAACGTTTATTTTCTGCAATGAGAAAAAGATGAGAAATTCGGCAAAGCATTTAAACATTTCTCTTAAACCATTATGTGACACTCGTTGGGAAGCTAAAACAGATTGGCTAAAAGCAGTGTATACACAATTTGAACCTTAGATGAATTTATTGATGTTTAAATGATATAAATAACGATATACAGTAGTATCCAAAACTAAATTTTTATTAGGTGCCAAAAATGTCATTTATTTTATGTTTAATAGTATTTTTTGCAATATTTTCCAAAATTAACACTATTCGTAAACTATATTATGCAAAAACAGTTATTCTTGACTCTGCTTTCAATTTGGTCAACAAAAATTTAAATTTAAGACCAAAATTTAACACATTTTTTGACGAAGCAATGGTGCTAGTAAATAATTTGAATATTATCCTGAAAAACGAATTCGAAAAAGGAAAAGATTAAGTTCCAAAGTAATAAAAAACAACCCGGTATAGGAATTTAGATGTCATTTTTAACACTGTAATTGATTGTAATACTGTCATTGTACAAATAGAAGATGAATTTAAAAGTATATCAAATAGTATTTCTGATTTCAAATTTATCACCGATATAACAACTTTTGAAAAATATAAAATGTAGAAATGTTCCAAAAACTTTGTAAAATTTTATAACACAGATATAGATGAAAACCTAATCCAAAAAAATTTTTTGCCACGGGATTTGATTTTGAATTAAAGGGGTGTAAATAACGCTCAAGACATATTACTTTTGTTCCACGACCACCCACCCTCCATCACTACATCCAAAGACAATTCTGATCTGAAAACTGAATCGAACAGCCGAAGACAGTTTTGATGTTAAAATTCGTCCTTCTACGACTGGTATCTCTTTGGAATACCCAGGGCTAATCAAAAGTGGTAGATTGCAAAGGATTCTTCAATTGGCACTCCAACAAGAGCTGTCAGTGCAGGTAAACGCAGAGCAGAACAAGACCGTATAGGACTCTATAAAAGGGATATCTGATTTCAGGTTTGCAGATGGAGCCACTTTCGCTGGAAGTTCTAAAGCCTGGCAAATCCTAAATACCTTGTAGGAGCTGCCACTGGAACGGATTCTACTCTAGTCACAGGTAGATCAGATGGTATGTCAACATCTTGATCCAAATCGAGATCTAAAAACAAATCTCCAATTGAAGGTAGGTCAGGAAACATGTAGTATTTCAACAGTTCCAATATCGTCCAAAGGACGATCCCTTCAACTATGGACGTAGTCTCATTAAAATGCTCACAAAACGCATAGCTCAGCAAAAAAAGTCTTACAACGATTAGTTGCAAAAAAGAGAAACAGAGCAGAAGAAGAAAGATTCATTGTTTCATCAATTATATTGTTTACATTTTCTGAATTTGATTACATTAAACGATAATATTTCTGCTAACAAAAATAATAAGAGTGACTTTTGAAAGCTTCTACATCCAATAACAACTGAAATATAACCAATGATTATTAATAATTTAACAATGGAAAAAAATTAATAATCAAGTATAAAATACAAGAGGGGAGAAAGAGGGAAGTTAATATTTAACTAAATGATGTGGATTTTAGTTTATATACTTTTTTGAATATTAATTATATTTTTCATGAGAGATTTAAAACGAATAATATTAATCGAGATTGAAATTTATTAAAATTTGTAAAAACCACGTTGAGTAAAATTTGAGAACAAAATTCATTTTTACTTAATGTGTTAAGAAATAAGTTTTTGCCTTTGCTGCATTTGAGGCAAATTGCCATCTCTTATTAATGTAGTAATTAGTTAAACAAAGGAAGTGGAGGATAAAAGAAAAGTGAAAGAAAAAGAGAAGAAACGCACAAAAATATGCTGAATGATAAAATTCGCTAAAACTAATGCAGAAAAAAACATTAATTCAAGAACCACCAATTATCAAAATCCCAAAAATTTAGTCAAATTTAATCAAAATTTAGTGATTCGTAGAACATTGAAGAAAACCAAATATGCATTTTGGACGCTCATTTGTCAACTGAATGAAACTCAAAATTCCAGACCAAAACTCCATACCAAATTGATCAATTATCAGATTAAGTCATTGCTATTACGTTTGCACACTTGTGTAATTAACAGATCGACAATCAGAGTTTGAAATATTTTAAATGTTGCATCCTACCATTGCGGGCCTAGGGGTAGAGCTTCTTCCCCGTGATCTGGGTATCCCCAGATTCGAGTCCTGGTTCGGGCATGGTTGTTCTTCCCCTTGTGTTCTATCTGTGAGGTGCATGGAAGAGTCCCTTTTGTAAAAAGGGGATGTGCAGGCAAATGTAGGCCTCATCTTCATATGATCTGGAAGTCTAAGACGGATTTTAAACTAGACAGACTAGGATAAATATATATTGAGCCGCTAGCTCAGAAGGTTCACAAGTAAGTCGAATAAAAATTCCAAATGAAAAAAAAAAATTATTACTAGCTGCCATATATATAAAAAAAACTGTAAAAATTAGAAATTTTGTGAATGATAAAATAACAGGATAATATTAAATGCTATATCAAATGTATCTGATCTTTAATTGCTATTTGTTCGATTACTTTCACTTTGAATATTTATAAACCTTGAATATCTGTATCTTGAATTCTATAAACTTGTATACAAAAGCGCATGCTGGATGTCTGGAATCAGAAAAGGTAAAGACCTATATATTTCTTGAAAGTGAAAAAAGGATTAATCAGAGTAAATCAATAATAATTTTTAAACGTATGGAAATGTGAAACTGAATTAATCACATTATTAGAAGAGAAACCTCAAAATCCGCATGCATAAGATTGTAAAATAACTAAATCTGTCACAGATTATATTATTCTAATGTCTCAAATGGCATTTCAATATACCATTCATTTTGAGATGGCATTAGTGAATATTGTTGTTCGTAATTCCAGGAAAATTTTCTCTATCTTCATAATCAATTTCATTGCTATTGTTCTCAAGAATTTTGAGTACATGACTTTAAATAAATTTATCTTACATGTGATTTGAATTGGTTCAATCAAGTAGACAAAAGGAACTCATATGTTGACAAATCTGCCGGACTTTTGACGTTATGAACTTTCAGACTAGAGAAGAATAATTGTAATAACACAGACAACGATAGCGAATAATAAGTAAAAACTTAAACTTAAACTAAATCTGTATTCAGATTTTTTTCCCCAAATGTTTCCTTTTCTTTTCCTAAACTATTTAGTTGCCCATTAACTAGTGACACAACTAAAACTAAATTACTGCTGAATCGACAGACAACATTCTTGTAAACATTGTCTCGAGTTGTTTTTTGGTCTGTCTACATCATTGTTAATTACACAAGTTGATGCAACAAAACTGTAACATTTAATATTCTTTTCTTACAACCACAGTAGGCAATAATAGTAGCTTCATTACAGCTAGAATTATTTATAGACTTCTGTGATTGAGGTTTAATAGAAACTTCTAATTGTTATATCTGGTAAAGAATAGTACTAATAGTTCAAAATTATCCCCATAGGTGAGACCTCGCGGGCACCAATCTCAATTCCGAAATTTCAAACCGGCCACTAATGCATAGCAAATTAGACAGAGTATAACTTAATCCATTAAGACGTTATGGACAGTCTCAATTCTATATAATAATTAAGGAAATAAACTTTATTCCATGACTATATTTCTTCTAAGAACACATCATCAACATATCTAACTAGACAATGCGATGAGGTGAATCATTTTCTTTTATTTAAACGCGAAAGAGTTTACTGCACTCACAGCTTCAAATTGTGATCTTCCTTGCCACAGGCTAAACTTACAGCATTTGATAGTCTAATGATTTGCCGAAATGCTGCAGCAATATAAAGTTTATTAGATAATCATGATTCTGGAAGTTCATTAACTCACGATATTTTTCATTGGGATCGTTTTGGTTATTATAATTGGAGATAAATGTAGGTTCTCGTACACTTTGTAGTTCTAAAGCAACCTTAGCAGGCAGGTGAAATTCATTATATTGCAATTCCTTCAGCTAAATTGTAGCGTTTTCTCTTTTGATACATTTCTTTTTCCTACTTTATTAGGCCTTAATTAAAAATTCATTTTTAAAAATTTGATTGAAAAAAATTTTTTTTTGTGTGTGTATCTTCGTGTTAGTCTATTTCTTTTTAATTTCCTTTTTTCCCATGATGCGTTTTAAATCCTTTCTTTATTTTAATTCTGCTTATTTTTTCCCTAAGGTTTGAAGGTTTTTCACATCTCGTTCTTAAAAAACAGGATTTTTTTAAGCAAATTTGAAAAAAGATTTTTAAACTAAGAGAATCGACATTAAAAAAATCGTATTTTTATGTAAACATTAATTTTTAACTTATTTGATTTGTTATTCAGTCTATGCAATTAGCAACAAATACATTTTTTTTTAATTTTGCAAGTTGCGCTGGCCAGTGCTTCTGCATAGTCCAATGTACAGTTGCGCCTGCACAAGTGGAAAAGACGTGTCTACCGATTTATTTTATGTTCGTACATACATATATATATACACACACAATCCTTTATGAGTTAAGCACCATTCTTCAAATTAATATTTTAAAAAATAGAAAGAAATTAGATTTATTTCTTGAAAGTAAAACAAGGTGGAATAGTATAGAGGACATGATTGGAAGATTCTTTCTAACAGTAAAGAAATAGGTTATTTTAAAATTGAATGTTATTGGTTCTTCTTATATGTGGAATAAAGTTGAATATTGTTACCGATTTTTCTTCTACAATCCGAATCCGTCGGGTTGGTTAACTTTTATAGCGGGGTGCATGGTGTAGGAGATGATCACACAAAGAGCAGTCCTTCAGTAGAAGACTCAACACAGACGACATTTATTTACAGAACAAAGATAGGACAGAACAAAGACGACAATTTTTTACAACACAACTATGAGCAGAACAGCACACAGTAGACAGTAGCCCCCACGTAGAAAATCCTGAGTGACAACATCCACAGCACACAAAGCGGTCAGACAGGAGAGGGAATCCTTCTGCGATTCTGTCTACGCTCACATAGGTATCTCCAAACGGTTGAAACTACTCCTCTGCCTCTTCTTGCTTTCTCTGCCGATTCACTACTTCACCCAACGGGACTATTTCTCAGTTGAGGACTGCTCCGTTCTGGACACAACGGGCTACAGCACGTGAGATAGGCTCTGTAAGAATACGCCGCACAACAATTCAGCACTCCTTAGTTGCATCGGTATTCTCCCGGTGACTCCTCCGCTCGGGACTCTTATTCAAGACCTCTCAGTTCAGGTCTTCTCGAAACAGAATCTGTTCAAAATCTGTTTTCGCTGCGTTTAGGATACCTGGGAATTCTTGAAGAAGGGCTTTTATTTCTCAGAGGGCTTCCAAAATGTCTTTAAATTCTGCTATTTCTATTTAAGAGGTTTCTTTTGGGTTAAGAGCTGTTTTAGTTGGGGATTGTTCAGGTTTATTAGTTGGGTTGATTCCTTGGGTTTGGTTTCTGGATTTCTTCTAGCAACATCGGCGAAAGATTTTCTCAAGGTGGGTCTTCAGTCAGTCTAGTTGAAGGGTAATTTTTACACCGCCTCAAAGAGGAGAGGTGTCCAGTTTCTTGGCAGTTGATGTAATTTGGTTCCTGGATCTGATATTTAATTTCTCTTTGCTGCGTGGGATGGTTTCCATTGCATTTGATGCAGCGAGAATCGCTTTTGCAATTCCACTTGCTACGATAGAATCCGGTGTAGTTGTAACACATCGTTGCCTTGGCAGGTTTCCTATGGGTCTCAATTTTAATTTTCATGTAGAAGAGTGAATTTAAGTTGTAAATGCTATATAAGTTGCCATTCTTCTTAATTTCAGCGAGATAAATGGGGTGGTGGGTCTCGTGGCGAAACTTTTTCATTTGTGATATCCTGATAAGGAGGAAGTTCCTCTCTTCGAGTTCTTTCTTTATTTCGTCTTCGTCCATACATCCGAGGAGGCCTTTTATGACTAATTTGATGGGGCGTTCAGAGGGGTCTTCCGACATGAAGTACTCTTTTTCCTTGCTTTCAAGTCATGCTATGATGCCTTTTCATACATCCGAGGAGGCCTTTTATGACTAATTTGATGGGGCGTTCAGAGGGGTCTTCCGACATGAAGTACTCTTTTTCCTTGCTTTCAAGTAATGCTATGATGCCTTTTCTTTCCTCATCATTTTTGGGGGCTATTCTGATGAATCCGTTTGAGTGGTAATTTTCTGAGCCTGGGAGCATTCTACAGATCTCTTGGAGTGTGAGATTGTAATCTTCAAATTGATGGGTGGAATCTTTTTGGTAACTATGACACTTTCTTCTACAAGGGCTTGGAACTTATTTTGAACTATTATTTCCTCGTTATCGATTGAATTTTTTTCTTTTAGCAGCGAATCTTTTATCTACTTCCTGAAATAGCTGTTTGATTTCTATGATTTCCTCCATCAATGGAGGGGGGTGTTTATCACATTCTGGGACTAGACAAGGTCCAACTTCTCCATGTTTATCTTCTCTTTTTTCAATGCCCACTATTATTAGACAGTTCGTTCAGTTATTCATTGGTGTGCTCAGTTTTCATCTCTTTCACCCGTTCTATTTTATTCGTGAACAGCTTGGCTATTTGGTGATGTCGATGTAATCTTATTTTGTTGTTTTGTATGAAACTGCATAAATTTCTGTTTCCTTCGTGGACTTTGCAGCCTCTCTTGATGCAGGGTTTTACATCTTTCAGTTCTTCGTAGTGGGTTTTACTGTTCTCATAATGCTCAACATTTTTTTTGTATTTCACTGGCACTGTAATTTTTCATCAGCTTACAGCTATTCTGCAAAATTTTATTCGTAGCTCTTATGGAATTGTAATAACTTTTAAGTCTGTTTCAATGCCCATTGTTTTTCTTTGTGAATTCATTAGGAGTCCATTGATTGTCTGGATATTAAGGTTTACTCGAACTACAACTCAGCAATTTGCTACTGAGCGTAGCTTCCGGACAACCGTCTCCTTACATGGCTGGAGACTGACATGACATGACACTAGACTTCTCAGGATTGCGGGCATTATATAGCAGTGGAAGGCGGGACTAAAACCTTCTGAACCAATCAAGGGCTTCTGGATATATCTTGGCTCCTAATGTACAGATCAGAAGATATCTTGATGTTTCAGGTATTATCCATTTTGTTGCCAAATTCAGCGCCAAGTTGCCAAACGGTCGTCAAGCTCTTGGATCACTGATGTGACACTCGGGCACCATTCAATACAGATGACTGTAAATCAATCTTCTTTACGATGATATTATTAGAGTAAGAAAGCAAAATTACAGTTTCGTAACAATATCCTAAACTTTTAGAACTTGATAAAGTCTTGGGACCAATTCATTTAGCCAATTCATATCAGTTAAATGAGCTAAAAAATTTAAACACTAAAATAAATGTGAAATTATCATATATTTTAGAAGAACGAATTCAAGAACGAAAACAAGTAGACTTGGCAACTCTTTTGCTATATTTTTAAAATCCACAAAACATTTCGAGTTCAGCGATGAAATTTCGAGCACATTCTTTGGATTAAAAAAACCGCAAGTTATGTGGAAAGATGTTGTCTAGAATATTTCCAAATTCTTATGTGGAAACCGATTTTAATGAAGAGCGAATTGAAGAAACTACTAATCAGAGGTATGCCTTTTTAAAAGAAGCCTTGGAAAAATTAATTCATAAGTTTCTTGAAGACTCTTATGAAAAACTTACAAATCCAAAGACGCTGAATTTTCATTATTTAAAGTAACGGATAAAAGAGCAGAAAACTTATAATAGAATTATTATTTTATGCCATGAAAGTATAAAACCAAGCTCAGTAGCTAATAAACGAGTATTTTTTAATTTCAGATATTATTGTGTCCAAAATAAGAACAAGATTTAGCCACCATTCAGTGGATATGTTTTTTTATTCTATATTCTGAGGAGAAATTAAAATTAGGGAAAACATAATAAATGTTATTTGAAATTTTTGTTTGAATTTTCGTTATTTTGAGTAAATTATGTGTTAAGTTGTCCTTAATATGTGTGTGTGTGCGTTTTTGTATAGACTTTGATTCGATTTTTTGTTATTCTATATAAATTAAATAATTTTTTTTCTCTATTTTTTTTTTTACAAAAATTCGAAAATTGTCTAAAATCGTTTTTTGGGTGAATTTGAAATTGAAAATCTGTCTTTTAAAAAGTTGGTTTTTATAAAAACTATTTTTCATTTCGTTCTTCGTTTCTTCATCTTCTTTCATTTTCTGTCCCCTTCTTTATTTTTTTCTTTTTCTTTTCTTTCTAATTTTTCCTCTACTATTTCATTTAAGTGACAGTCATATTTCCCCCCAAAACTGCTTAATTTTTGAGTATAAAATGTTTAAAAAAAGTTATTAAATTTCGCACAGATTTGTCCGAGACAATTTGATTTATTATTTTTAAAAACCAATACTTTTAAAGCTATTTTAAATCAGAAAAAAGAGAAATAAATGTTTTTGGACTAAGGAAGCAATAGATTTTGTGTAAAAAAGACTTTAATTGCTTCAAATACACAGTTCGGACGTCAACCCGATGGCAGATAATAAATACCAGTCTAGAATTCTGATGATGGAAACATATTGCACCAAATTAATTCATCCATATGCACACAACTGGAGAAAAAGACAGCCTTCTCTTTGATGAATTTCGTCCAGACTTAACACTCACATCTACTATTTTGATGTAAGACAGCATTTAAAATTTTCTTTCCAGTGATTATTTCACTTTTGAGTTATCAACCTAATGGTTATCTAAAAACTTACACTTATGAACACAAGAAATAAAGTTTTCAAAATAAAATATTATTTTGCGTTTATTTTTGTTTGTACTATACACAAATTACTAAAGAGTTATGAAATTAAAAATATTTATTTTGAGCTCTGGAGGGTCTAAAGCTTACAAAACTTTACCTTCACATCAGTAAAAATATATTGAGAGAGATCATCTAATAGAGACCATCTAATTGAATATTTACCCCTCGGCTTACTAAATTCATAACTGCATAAGAATCATTTCCAAAATAAAATATTGCTTTATGGTTATTTTTGTTCGCAGAATACGCAAACTACTGCTGAATATATTAGAATATTCTTAAAATAAATTTCATTTTCAGAGGCAGTGGCGCTCCCTAGTTAACTTAAATTGTGAGACCCCTGTTTTAATAAATTGGTTTTTTTCATTTCATACAATAATTATTATCATTATATCAATGTTTTTTCATCAAACTTTTTCAATGCATATTAATAATTTTATGAAGATACATATATTTTTATTTATTTATTAAAATTAAAGATGACAAGGCATTCTCGTTTGTACTCATGTAGATGCTCAGTGCTTATATTGAAATAATTAAGTAAACTTGATGAATAAATAGGGCTCTGGTCATTTACAATTGATAAAGTTTTATTACTTTAAAATTCGGAGAGATAATATTTTTTACAAATTTATATATTTGATACCTTAGCCATTAATACTTTTATTTCTTTGCGGCTACTTTCAGTCCAGAGGATCTAGGCCTAGTGGGAATCTGCTGTTGTTTGGAGACATTTGTACCTAAAACAAATTACTAGAATCGAAGTTTCGAAAATATACATATCGGAGATGAATTCGATAGATAAAATCATCTGGAGTGGTCTCTCCAAAATTTCTCGTCTACTCATCTTCTAAAGATATTATCCCAGGGAACGGTTGCAAAGCACTGGCGTAAAATAATTACAAAATATTAACCTTTAGCGTGAATTTAATATTTTTACAGAATATACCATTTGGCGAGTGTTTTCGCGATTAATCTCTGTATAGGTCGAAAATATTCAAAAAATCGATTTCAGATGCGTTCTTACGATCAATAGAAACAAACGTTTCGAAAAATCGAGTAACAAATTAGATACATTTAAGCCATTGAATTTTTGAATTATCGAGTTTACAAGTTTCTGAAAGTATAGATCTACAGACAGTGTATTTTATCTATGCAGCTCTCAGTTATCATGCTATCGTATATTTGAACAGACGGACGTAGAGACTTCCTCAGAACGGATTTTGCTCAAAATCTGAGAGAAATCTACAAATTTAATTTTAAATCTGTATACAAAATTTAATTTATCTAGCTCAAAGCATTTTTGATTTATCTTTATCACAAACAGATGAATATTTTTCAAAAATGTGTTTTTGGAACTCAAGATATATCTAAAACATGGAGATTCGACAAAATCTGGAGTTCGACTTTTTAAATTATTGTAATGAATTATTTATTACTAAATAAAAATATAACGAAGTTAGTAGATGTGAGATTTTGGCCCTTTCGGGAATCACAATAAATTAGTGGAAATTGGATTATGTGGTACGTCATTGATTTTCAAATGACCGATAATAGATGTACAGAAAAGAATAATATAACACTTTTAAAAAAATACAGTCATTTACTAATTAACGTTATGATTCTAGGTCTATGAGCAAATATTTCAATGTGCTGTCTATTCCAGCGTAGAGATAGAGCATATATGGCTTTGAATTTCATACATTTTTTAGCCGAATTTAGAGACTATCTGGATCGCTAGGAATATTGATTGTGTTTATTTTCATTTAAGTGTTACATAGTTTTCATAATTCCTCTAAAAATATATTTTTAGGTATCACATAATAGCAGGAATGAAAACCATTTTATTTCATGGCCTTACACTTGTACCGTTTATCAAACAGACAAATTGAGTCAAGTCCTATGAAATTAATGTATTATTCAAAACTATGTTTTCTGTTCGTCTCTTTTCCAACTTTCGCATACTGTAATTTCACATTCTAATTCCTTATATCATATTGAACAAAATTC
Source organism: Argiope trifasciata (assembly GCA_026543055.1). NCBI lineage: Eukaryota > Metazoa > Arthropoda > Arachnida > Araneae > Araneidae > Argiope > Argiope trifasciata. The sequence goes on from JAPMOQ010054850.1 coordinate 14,968, forward strand.
TTTTTCCATATTTTTCCAACATCGGAAGGGTATCAAATAATTAAGTATTTGATATATGGTCATGAAAATGACCTAAATTTCAAGCCAACATTGAGATCTATAATTGAAAACTATACTATGCATTTAAAAATTATGAAAATTCAGGAAAAATTTACTCGCAGCTAAATCAATAATACTTGAAAAAGAATGTTTTGATTTTAAAATGGTTTCAAATTATTTGCGTGCTTTAGTATTCAACCAGTTTATCGCAGCTTCATTAATAATTAAGACAGATTTTTAATGAATTGAGAATTCTAAGTAAATTTTCAAAATAATTTGTTCCGAAATACACATTCGAACCCTTCGCTATATATCTGTGTCAAATTTGGTAGCTGTGTGTTAAACCGTCTGTTTTGTGAAGGGCTCGCCCATTCATCATTTTAGTTGAGATTTATCCCCCATGTCTCCCTAATTAGTGTACGAAATTTTTTCATTCCGCTGATTAGCTTTAATTAAAAGTATCTCTAAATCGAGTAGTTATTTTATATTCATCAGTATAATCGATCCATTTGTTATTTTATAGCCATCTAAATATTAGTGCGCTTTCTTTTACTTATGTACTATGATCATATTCACTTAGGCTGAAATTTTTATATTATAATGTGTATTCATTTTCCGCTTGAATCTACAAAGAGATTAAGGGTAAACAGCCGTAATCACTTTGTATATTGGTTAAAAGCAATTAAGAATTTTTAACAGATTACGGTGAACATTTTCTAATCAAATATTTTGAGTGATGATCATACTAAGTAAAGCCACACAATTTACAAGAATTTTTAAAAATAATTTCTGAGAAAATATTATAACTGACAATCTCACGATGATTAAAAGAGAAACGCTAGAATCTCTAAACAACTGAGAGAACAATTTCTGATTAGGCATTGTAATTGACACTCTTACAAAATGGTTAAAGAGAAACAGTCTATTTTTTTTATCTCATTGGTCAAAGATAAACAAGCCCAACCACCAGATCACAGGCAATCTTTATAAATCGGAATAAAAGCGATTTATATGAACAGCTGGAAGGAACCACGTGGCACCGGCTTCCTGTCTGGGCGTCTCATTAAAGCCGAATTTATTGCCTCCAAGACGAGCAGCGACAGGAACTATAATTTCCGAATTAACTCGGAACACACTGAAATCTTTTAAGAACGATCAAGAAGTTCTTTTGCCTCATTCTCATTAACTAATCAAACATTCGGTCAACCGATTTTTAAAAAATTGAAAAATGTAGTTGGTTTTAATATTTTTTGAAACGCAAACTACTGAAATTCATTGATAATTTCGTCGTCAGATATTTTTGCTTTTACATAATTTGGTAAACGAAATATCCCTTTAGGAATTTCAATTCAATGTAATTCTCAAATCTCTATAATTATCAATTGACAGTATAATTCTCAATAAATATCAGAACATCAATAGTTATTTCGGTAAATAGCCATAGTTTAAAAGTAATATCTATAGATAATAGACCAACCATTTGGAAGGCAATAGAATATATCACATTAGCCAATTTTTCAGTTGGTGTCTTGGCTTACGAATAGCGCATCTTCTGCGTGTCCAGTGTTCGAGTCCTGGTTCAGACATGGTTGCTCTTCACCCTATTTTCTATCTGCGAGGTGAGTGAATGATCCACCATCTCCTTCTGTAAAAAATGTTTGCACTAACGACTGAGTGAGTGTCGTTGTCATATGAGCCTGTAGCCATGTCTCTGCCCTCGGGTGCTCAGGGTCATTACCCCCAAAACCACTGCACCCCCCTTTCCCAGATCGCTTGGGCTTGGTTTGAATTAGTGTTCAATACAAGCAACAACAACAAATCATTCTGAAGATAATCACAAGTGTAACTATTCAAAGCTTCATCAATTTGCTCCCCATAAATGTCAGAAGAATTTCATGTTGTTGTCTTTAGTATCTGATAATTACAAGTAGTTTTTGAAACACAATAAGAAGCAGATTAATTTGATAAACGTGATATTTATTATTAATTTCATTCATTAAACTCCCAGTGAATATTAGAATATTTATTTTGGTAAGAAACTATAGATAGAATATATTTAGAGATATCATCAACCAAACTCTCGTCGCATGCTAGAAGACCAGTTATTTTCAAGCAAAACTGTAATTCAATATCTGACAACTAATTAATAAAATTGGAAAACTGATTGAATGGTGAATATTTATCATAATTATAGATCGGCATTCGCAATTCAATCCACAATCTTGTACGACTGCCTAATAGGTCTAAATTAAATTATTTACCTCCAGAACTTAGCTTAACACGATAGCTTTCCAAGAATTATATACAAGATAAGTGATACGTTCTCTATTAGTTCATTATTTTATGAACTCGACGACAGATGATGAAGAATTACGACAAAGTTTGGCAAGCCAGGGGTACATTAAAGGTAAAATGTCTGAATAGCAGAAGACTATTAAAGATGGTCCCGAAAATATCAAGGAAGACATCTGTCTCTCACCCTGAGTTTTATGCTGTTTTCAGTCATCACACTGCAGGATAAAAGCATTAGTTTTAAGCAGAATGCTTTTGATGACAAGTTAAAAGGAAGAAGAGATTAGGGAGACTACTTTTTTTTATGATAACTTCCTCTTCTCATATTCGGAGATAAGACTTCGCATTACATTGTTTATATACATTGAGCACTTTGTTTATGATAAATAATGATATAGGGGCATTTATTTCGATATATTAAAAATATATATATAGCATTACATGAAGCTATTATTTTACTGTACGATAGCGTTATGTATCTAACTTTAAAACAGACTTCACATTCTTCAAATCAACATTTTTCAAACTGCAACACATGTATCTCTAAAAATATATTACACTGTATTTTATTAGCCAGCTTTAAATTCAGCAAAGAATTCTTTTTTACTTTCTGGCATACATATAGAGAAAGTGTAAAAATCATCAAAAAATTCAACATGGGAATTTTGACGAAACTTCTAGTTTTAGGGCCCCTGAGTTCAGAAAACATATTTTCGAAATTTGTTCCTTCTGTCTAGCTGTGACAAAGAGAACTCAAAAACGGTTCGGTCAACTAGACGCTTCAATCATTACATCAAATTTTGAATAAAAACCGTTCAGATGTCCAACTGTTAAATCGTAAGCTAAAAGTCCTCTTTCCGGATCTAACACTTTAACTACAAAAATGAATAGAATTAAATAGATAAGATCTGGCACACAGATTTAACATCTATAGTGTGAACATCTGTTAAATTTTCACCGAATTCAACAACGAGCTCATTGTCTGTAGATCTGTACTTCCAGAAATAAATATTGTACACGCGATAATTCAAAAACTCAATGACTTAACTGTATTAAATTTGTTATTGAAATTTGTAACAAGTGCAGTTTTGTATCAAATTTTTGAATTTGTCTAAACTGCATAAATTGTTTAGAATGCAAAAATTTGTTTTAGACATTTTTGAGATAAACATGTCTACAACAAAAATTTGATTTTTGGTTATTAATAACTCATGTCAGGGATTAATCGATTAATAATTTGCCAAGGATGACTCAATAGATTCGGTGAAAAGTCTAAATTCCTGTCAAAAGCTATTATTTATTTGCTATTGAACGACAGTGCCATATAAGGCGTTCTATGACGGCAAATTTTCAGACGGTATCGAGAGAGTTTATGAGATACCTCACCAACTGATTAAGATATTAACTATTAATTAATTAAAAATAAAAAATTTGCAGTAAATTTATCACAAATTATGAGATATCTCATTTCTCTTTTGTGAGATACCTCTCACGAAAAAAGGATTTACACCACTTTCAAAACAATGTCCATTTATACATGTTTCAAGTTCGTTAGCTTTAAGTGGAATGAACAGCAGACCTTCATTCCACAATTTTCTTTAATTATTTTCTCATATAAGATGTATAGAGAAAGTAAAGTAATCGTCAAAAAATTGGAACTTGAGATTGTGACCAATTTTCTATATCAAACCTCCCTGAGCTCGAAAAAGACGTTTTTAAAAAATGTCCATCCGTCTATCTGCCTGTCAGTGGCAAAGATAATTCACAAACGCTTTGATATAAATGGAGGGAATTTGGTATGAAGGCTAGAAAATAAATTTGTAGATTTCTATCAAATTTTGATCAAAATCCGTTTAAAGGAAGTCTGTCCGGCTATTCGAAGATAATTCCACATGAAGATAAGTTAACACTATGATTACAAAAGGAAAAGATCTAGATAGATAAAACTCGGTACATAGCATAACATAAATAGTTCAGGCAGCCATCAAATTTTAAGCTAAATCCCAAAATGAATCAACTGTCTGTCGATTTTTCAGAAACATTTGACGCAATAATTCAAAAACGCAATGACTTTAATATATAAAATGTGGTATGTGGTTTAGAGACTTTAAGTGCAAATTTTACATAAAATTTTTGTTTCAATCACCAGAGCAGGAGGCATCTGAAACACAATTTTGAATTTTGGCTATTTCTTATCACGCCTGGTATTAATTGTCAAAACAGTCGCATTACACGATAGATTCAGTCAAAATGCTAAATTCAAACCAAAGATTAGTATATGATATCTATTATATGCTCAAGGCATGCATGGCATTCATTGGGAGACTCTTAGATTCTGCGAGAAAGTTTTAGTAAAACCACTAACCTTTTTTATTAATAGCGATAGGGGTTTTAGAAATGTGGAAATTTCTAGCTAGAATACCTTTTTGAAGCTACTCTGCCAATGACAAATAACGCAGTGTCCCAAAAGATTTTGCTACAAGCCTTCACGGGATTCTAAAAATATGTATTTATAAGAATTGTTTCTACCGTTAGAGTCAACGACACAATTTCCCTGTTTCCTGTCCTAACCGGACTCCATTCCGTTCAAGGAAACAATGATTCAAAAATCCAGTGTTTTTTGATGGGCCAGAGATGATTTATAAGTGTGAATGTCGAAGCATTTTTCAAACAAATGGCCCTTTTTCACAGTCTCGCGATTAGCGTGAAGTCTTTACACTTTTTCTTGAGGTTGTAAGGTGCCATTGTTCGGATATCATGTGTGGAAAAGAAAGGCGCATTGACAAGAGCGGAAGACGGTTCGTAAAAACTACAACAGAGGCCCCCCTGTCTTCTGTCGAGAAGTATTTTGGATGAATAGTTGAAGACAGGTCGTTTTGAAAGGAAGGATTAATATAAGAGGTCTTTTATGCCGATCTTTCGTTAACATTAATTTGGGTTCTAGAGATTAATTGGAAAGAATCTGTCTGCATTACTTTATGTTGTATGCTCACTTCTTGATATTATTTTGGTTTACTTTAGTATCAAATTTAGCCCTTTTAAAATTCGGTGGGCAGTTTTTGCAAGAAGTTATGTTCAAGGATAGGTCGGATGAATTCCTGACTGGAATTTTTTCTGTTAATAGAATAAGATGAAATTTATTTGATCCTAAAAGCTGATGTCAACGTAAATGATTAATACATATCATTTGATTCATCTGATTGAAATAACGGAAAGTTCACTAAAACAGAGATACGAGTAGCATCCCTCTTATTAGGTAACTGCCACCTTTGGTGACCAGCTGGTTCGCCAATCTTAGTGCTGTTTAAAATTATCAGTTAAATACTTTATGTAACGTCATTGTCACTTAAATGCTTTATGTGACTTGTTATTGTCAATTAAGTACTTTATGTGACTTGTTTTTAATAGCTACTTCATCAAATATTTTTAAGGTTCAAATTTTGATAGTCATATAATTCACTCTTTCAGTTATAAAGGCCTTAAGCCTGTAATGTGCTTTATGTCTCTCTAATTATCTGTTAGCTCTCACAAAATTTCAACTTTAAATTAAAGTGGAAATAATTAATCTGCAAACTGATATGAAAACATCTTTTACCGAAACCCAGCATTTTTTAAATATAAGTAAAAGAGAATCATTATGTGTTATCATTACTAAATAATTAAAATATTTAATGTAATATTTCAAGAATTCTTCTACAAAAATTACTTAGATTCATCATAAGGTTCATCATCATTCATCATTTAGGTTTTACTATTACTTTTAAAAGAATTTAAATGATTCGAATAATAATATTTTATTTTATTCTATAAATATAATTTTAAAAATTATTAAGTCTAAATTTTATACATCTTTTAGTTATGAGGAATTATATTCTACGAAATATTCTTGACACTTCGACTTTAAAATAAATAAAGAAAGGTTTCAATCTTCTACTATCAAATTTGACAGACTTATGAAGCTTTGAATAGATGTATTTGGAACATTCAACAGTTTTATTCTTAGGCCAGTCAGTCTTGAGAAATCCTGGACGTTGATTACGTTATCATCGTTGGAATGATCGATGAAGTGGTTTAAAATTACCCGTTTTTATTGTATAGTGATCTTCAAATATTCATAAATCAGTCAGTTTTAGAGACTGAATTGATTGAAGTTTATCCTTTTTTTTATTTAAAAGCTAAACATTCTTCACTTTTTAAAGCATTTACAGACTCATGTTGCATACTATGAAGTTATTATTTAGTTCATTTAGACCCTTTTTATATTTCTTTCTTTTTTATAGATTTTTGTATTTCTTTTATTTGAGTTTTACAAATTAGCCGTTGGACTTTGGTATATATATATATATATATATATATATTAAACCATATTTGTCGTAAATAAAGCTGATTTATTTAATTACTAATATTTTAAAAATCACAAAAACAATTCTTTGCATTTTTTTTAGAAAAAACATGTTTTATATTTATTTCATTTCATGCATACACGTACTGAAAATTACATTCTTATATGTTTAATTTGCAATAATCATTTATTTTTTAATTCGAGTTTTAGTAAATCTGATGGCACCATATTGATTAAAGATAATTTTTACCCCTTTCATTCGTAACTTGCTAGTGCACATTAAATTTTATTGTTTTGTCCGAAATATATAGTTGAAAACTATAGTTAAACTATTTCTTTAAGAATTCGGTAAAAATAGAAGCTTACGTTATATTTTAAAATACTGATTTCATTAGAAAGCTAATGTTTTTATCTTTAATTTGATGTAAAAATCATAATTGT
>JAPMOQ010054850.1:30827-82115 GCA_026543055.1 Argiope trifasciata
CCTACATGAGAGTGACGGAAGTTGTCAACATTATTCGTATACTTTTGGACGGTGCCCTAAATATGTAAGTACTAAATAAGTGTAAAATTTTAACTTCCGCGCTTTCTTTCTTAGATTACAGATAAATTGTAAAAAAATATGAATAAATCTTTTGTCAATTTATTGGATTTCTCAAAGAGAATTGAGAGAATATTATTTTGATATCTTATGGTTGCTTTCAAAACTATAATAGATCAGTTGAAAAAATCTCTTGACTAAACTTAAAAACAAGAGCAAATTAATACCATATTTATGTAAATACAAAAGATAATGTAAAACAAAAATATAGAATTATATATGTAGGCAAAGAACATTTAGTTTTGGAATTTTGTAAAACAGAACCAAATTGCGATTTTTTTCTCCTTTCTGAAGAGTACAAAAGATCTTATTTGAATCTGAAAGATCTAAATTTTAACTATTGTTTGCTAAGGCTATGCAAGGCATTCACGGCCTTACCTATAGTTTCTTAAATTTTTGCAGAGGTGGGGGGGGGGGAGAATAGACTTTTCATTGGAGAGCATGCAATAAAATTGTGGGAAGATCATATCATCTAGCTATTTTCAGATACTTGTTCAATAAGGCTCTAGTTGATAATCTACATAAATAAAACGTTGAAGTATATACCACAGAAATTGTTCTTGTTATTTTTTATGGAATGGCAGCAGTCAAATGTAAATAAGCCGACATACTAAATTTTCAGGCGTAATTATAAATTCTTTTACTTCGCATTTTTACAAATGCAATTAATTCAACACTTCTCTAATTAAATGCAATTATTATAGTGCAAATGTTTTTCGCAATGTCAAATGCTTTATTCAGTAAGAAGATAAAACCGTAATCAAGAAATACGGGTTGAACAGAAAGCTTAATCGAAGGATCAAGTAGGATTGACCGTCACTAGATGGATACTGGCTATAACTTAACTTATGAATTCAATTTACCGCATCTTCCAAAAATATTAACTTCAGAAAAAGATACTTGCATTATAGTTAAACTCAAAAAAAAAATTACCTCTTCAATAATATCGATTTTATTACTGCACAGTCTTTTTTCTTTATAATGTATTTTTTAAGATTAATTTAAAATGTTATGATGTTTTTAATGTTATGACAGACTTACACTCGCCAGTTGACAGCGCATGCGTAGAAAGGCAGTAAAATGATATCCAGTAGATAGCAAGTAATTGACCAAATGGTACAACAGCATCCAACTGTGTTGTATTAATTTCTTACTGCGCATGCGTTCGTAGATTTTTTTTTTCGGCGTAAAAAAAATTGATTTTAATCAATTTTTAGATTAATTGCAACATTTTTTTCCTCTGCGTTCTTTTTGAAGCGAAGTTTTCTTTTTCCTTCAATTTATTTGCCATTTTTCCATCTATATTTCCAAATTTAGGTGTGTCAACCATTCTTTTATTTATTTTATGATGCTTCTTGTAAAAATCCACCGTTTTAATATGATACGCAGTGAAAAAGAAAAAATGGAAATTGATAGTCAAAGATCGAATGCGGGAATCTATCTTGTGAAATTGTGGCAAACATAAATCATTCCCTTTCTTCGCCCGCGCACTTGTCGTCTTATAACTAACTGGCCGAGTGTAAACCCGACATTATGAAATTCAAATTTATCCATCAAAGTATTCAATCATTCGCTTTTGCCAACTTTAGAATAAAGATAAATTATATTTTTGAACATTAATTCTGAAATAGGATTTTCAATTCCGCTTTTATTTCGTAATATAGTAAAAGCTCTTTATTCGCGGGGTATATGTTCCATAAATATGCCGGGAATTCAGAAACCATGAATACGGATTGGTAATTTATATGGGATTAAAGGGGATACGTTCCTAGGTGACAAAATAATGTATAAAAAATCAATTTAATTGAAGTTTTTGAACATTTTGATTAATTATCTTAAGGCTTAGGCAATGGTTTGAAGAATTTTGTAATTCCCTCTTGCTTAGCAGTTTTTAAAAGCTCCTTCAATTCAGACTGATACGCAGCAGTCGCAGTAGCAATTTGCCTCTTAAAAATAAGACTTCGTTCCATAGACGTTCATAAAGAAATTTCAAAGCTCATTTGCCTTTCTTAAATCTTCACTAAGATTTTTCAAATTAAATGTCACGTTGAAGCCTCTTCTTCAATGGGCTGTGAATTGAACATTTCCTCCAAGTCGGTTTCAGTCAAATCTTCACCTCGCGATTCAAGCAATTCCTGAAAGTCACTTGATTCTATCTGTTAGACCCCATCTTATCCTATTTCATTCGCGATTTCGGCTACGTTTGCAGTTTGCATTTAATAACAAACTTGAGACAAATTTGTAATAAGATCTATTTTACTGTTTTTATTAGTCCATTGGACGGCAATTGCAAAGGATGTTGGGTTGGAATCCTTTTATTATGATGTATGTACTTATTAGATCCGCGAATAAAGAAATTTTTAGCCGCGAATATAGAAATTTGGTCGCATTTTTTTTTATCCGCAAATATTGAAAACGCAAATGAAGGAAGTGAGAATAAGGAGCTTTTACTGTATATGCATTTTTAATTTGTGAATTTAATAATTTATTTCAGATTAATTCAATCAAATTCTTATCAAAATCACATCGAATAAACTAACATTTTAAGAAAATGCATACCATAATAATCGCTTAATAGCATAAAAATCAATAATCTGAGTAAGCAAGCTAATCGCCAAAGGCGCCTAGTATTTAATCATTTTGATGTCTGAAAGTTTTGTCTGAAAATCAATTTAATTATTATAAGAAACCTTCTCTTATCCTCAGGCGAAATGTTTGTTTTTCAAATATGCGGCTCTGAAAGCGCAACATTGAAGCTCGAAGTTGCAGCGAACAGAAAGGGGGTTGGCTGATACATGAAGCGTCGTCTGGCGACTCTAAATTACGACGTTCTCCTGACACAGAGATGAATGATGCGCTGAGTGGTAGGAAGGGAATTCCGATTGGATTACTATTAAAACTATCACTTCCTCCCTTCTCCAGCGATAGCTCTTACTGTCTGGTGTCCGCCAGAATTGAATAAGAAGAGTTAGGATACATTTGCTTGTTAAGTCAGTTCTGAAACAAGAAAAAGATTGTTTGCCTTTTGAAACAACTAATAAAGGGTTTAAGCAATAGACGAGATAAAACAAGTCGAGCATATGTATTTTGCAAGCTTTTAGTATTTCCATCCTAATTTTAAATGTTATAAATTTATGTGCCAGTACATTCATTATATTTATGGCGCAATATTGTCAAAATTGGCTTCTGGTATTTTAAAATATTCAATAACGTAAAACAATTTAAGTTGTTTGTGAAATATGCACAACTGTCACATACATAATAAAATTCAGATTAAATAGTTTCCCCTATAGTAGTTAGATTTCTTAAACTTCAATCCAAAATGCTTCAGCACACGATTGCTAATAAGATACGCTGTCTATGGAGAATATATGTGGTATTTGACAAAATTCAAGTAAAAATTTAAAAAATTCATAAATGATGACGAAATTATTTCAGGAAAATTTTTAAAACCAAGAAGTGATATTAAAGCATATGTCATATACTGTATTGGATTATTTTTTTGTTCAAGTTAATATGTTGTTCATATTGGAGGAAAACACATTCTTTCCTCCAATTTGTACCGTAAAAATTGAGTAGGAGTATCTATGCTTTATTTTGCTGTTATTGTACATATCAATTCTGCAATACAGTAAAAGTTGTGTTAGAAAAATCTTTAGAAGTTAACCTTTTTAGAAAAAAAATAAAATTAGCTTTTCTTTTAGTTTTGTACAAATTTCAATTCAATAGGTAGAATGGAAAAAATCAGGTATATAAAAATTAAATTTGAGATGACAAATTGTTTATTTTAAAATTATAGAACAAAAAGATGGCAATTTAAAACATTTTTTATCAGATTTTTAAAAAATTAAAATATAGATAATATTTTTTAATATAACCAATTTACAAATCAACAAACCATAAAAAAAATTTAAAATTTGGTTAACTGCGTATTGAAATAATTAGTAATTACAGGCAAAAAAAAACTTTTTTTCAATGTTTGAAAACAGTTGAACCCTTGATAAGAAATGGAAGAGCAGACTTTGTAGGATTTCCAGTGTGTTACTAAAATAATTAGCAATTAGGGCAATAAATAATCTGTTCAGTATCTGAAAAAAGTGGAAACTTTTATACGAAATGGAAGAAATATCTTTATTTGGTTTGTTACAGAGACTTATTGAAATAATTAGAATTTTCGTTCAACCATTTGATAAAAGTTAGCTTTGTTATGAGAAATAGAAGAAATATCTTTGGATGAGTCACAACATTTTTTTTAAATAATTGATAATTAGGAGAACAAATTTTTTTGTCCAACATTTTCTAAAGTTAAAATATTTATAAGAAATGAAAGAAATATCTTTATATGGGTTATAATCAATTATTATTAAAAATTACGGACAAAATAATATTTGTTCAACCATTTAAAAAAAGTTTAAATTTTTGTAAGAAGTGAAAGAAATGTTTTCATATGGTTGCCGATAAGTTATTGTAATAATTAGTAACTAGGTATTATAAGTTTCAATTAAACTATTTATAATATTTAAAATCTAAATTAAATTAAATTAATTTAAAAATTTGTATTAGTATAAACAGAATTTATATACATAATTTAATCATGTACGCTTCATAATTATTTATTCAAAATTATAATCATTATAAATTTAAAGAAAAACTTGGATCCTTATATTGTGCATCTAATCAAACAGTTAATCACATTTCGAAAGAGAGTTTCAAAAACACATTGTTCTCATTAATACTTTTTTGTAGATCCTTGTATTGAATACGTAATATGTTTTGTTGCATACATATTGTAATATACTAAGAACTTGGCTGTATGTATTTCGTGATGAAAGGTCAAACAATACTTTGAACATAATTTTTTTCAGCTCAATATTTAATCAAATAGGCAAGATTGGCATTATATGTATAGCATCCTAAATTTTATAAAAAAGAATTTTCTAAAAAAATTTGGATTTTGCTTAACGCATTCTATATTTTATAAAAGGAATACAAAAAAAAAATAGTTTGGATTTTATTTCAGTCTTATATATATCACACAATTTAAGAAATATTTGGAAATTAAATGCAGGAACTCTACAGAAAGACAGACGATAAAAAAAACGTTGTCTGGATTTGAAAATGGACAAGGAAACGCTTAACGAAAGAATTGGAAATAAAATACTAAGACATTCTTGTTAGAAGAAAATATGAGGTCTAAATATTTATTTGATTCAATAAAGAAGATTAAGCTGTCATTTAGTATACATTCCACCAATAAATTGAATAAGACATATGAATTTGTTTATTTATTTATTTGTGGCATTACAGACTTCAAGAAGAAATATTTTTATTAGAAATATTTTTTTTTTTTTTTTTTTCATTTTTTAAATTCCTTAATAGAACATAAGACTGATAGTTTACTTAACCACATATAAGGTCCTTCCTAGGCAGACATTTGAAAAAAAGATTAAAATTTTTATAAGAAATGGAATAAATATATTTATATAGGTTACAATGAGTTACTGAAATATTTAATATTTGTGAACTGTAGACGTTTTGTTCAACAGTTGAGATTTGTATTAGAAAAAAAAGAAATATTTTAATATGGGAGCCAATAAGTTATTGCAATAACTGATTGCGGTTAAAACTTATTAATCGCAATAAAGTTTTAATTAAATCATTTCAAAATTATTTTTAATTAAAAAATCTATTAATGTTGTTAGATTTTGCATGCATAGTTTAATCATATTGGCAACACAATCATCTGTTAAATTGAAAAATAAAATCCTTCTAAATCATCATGAAATAATAATAACAAAAAAAACCATATCCTCATATTGTGTATACTTAAAAACTAATGCAAACAATTAATCACATTTCGAACGAAGTTTCAAAAATAAGTTGCTATCGTTATACTTTTTGAAGAAAACTCTTGACAAACTCTAAAATATTATACTGTATACAGATCTAAATAAACTAAAGAGAAAACTGGAATGTGTACATTTCATGATGAAAGGTCAAACAGTACCGAATTTTTTTCCAGCTTGATATTTCTTCTCAACAAACAGGTTTACTTTGGAAACTTTCATTATGTGAATGGCATCCTAAATATTATGAAAGAAATAAAAAAATTATTTTGGATTTTACATCAGAGTCGCATATAGCACATTTTAAATAATGTTTGTAATTTAGTAGTAATAAATTAAATGCAGGCACTCTACAGAATGACAGACGATAAAAAAAAAGTTTTTTGTGTTTGAATAAAATGAATAAAGAAACGAAAAGCGGAAGAAACAGGAATAAAATACAAAGACATTCTTGTTGGAAGAAAAGATGGGGGTCAAACAATTTATTAGATTCAATAAAGAAGATTAAAGTGCCATTTAGTACACATTCGGCCAATAAATTAAACAAGACATATTAGTTTGTTTATTTATTTTTCCCTGCGACCTTTAACGAAGAAATATTTTTTATAGGAATTATTATTATTTATATATTTTTATTTGCTTTTTCTAAGTCCATTAGAAGAACATAAAACTGATAATAGTTTATTTTTCCAAGTACATTGACTTTCCAAGGCAGAATTAAATTATATTGTTTAAAAGTTAGAATTTTTATACAAAACGGAATAAAAACCTTTATATAGGTTACAATGAGTTTTTGAAATAGTTAGTAACTATAGATAGTAATAGTTTTGTTCAACAGTTTAAAATTGTATTAGAAATGAAAGAAATATTTTTATATAGGTGCAAATAAGTTATCGCAATTAATTATTAAGGTTTAAGCTTTTCAAATTGTGATAAATTTCTAATTAAAACATTTAAAAATCATTTATTAATATTGCCAAAATTTACACGCATAATTTAACACGTTCACTGACCCCTTCTGAGCTATCTTTTAACTATAGAAAAGAAGATGCCATATAATGACATAGATGGTTTGGTCCTAGAAAAGAACGTAATCTACGAGTTATCTTGTAGTTATCAGTCAACATATTAATTATATTGGCTTTATTATCATTTACTAAATGGAAATTATAAACCAAATAAATATTATTAAAAAGATATAATGTAATGAATAATAAAAATATGATACTATATATAATATTAAAAAACGAAACCTATATCCACATATTGTGTATATTAAAGATTTTATGCAAACAACTAGCCATATTTCGAATTAAGTTTCTAAAGTATGTTACTGATTCGTGTTTCTTGAAAAGTGTAAATAGACTCTTGGATTAAGTGCATAAAATATTTTATAGCATACAGATTTGTATGAACTGAAGGGAAAACTTGTATGGGTACATTTCGATATGAAAGCTCAAGCAATACTTTTCAGTTTGATATTTCTTTTCGATAATTCATTTTGGAGACTGTCATTATGCGCATAGTATCCTAAATTTTATAGAAGGAATAAAAAAGTATTTTAGATTGTACTTCAGATTCATATCTTAATTCATACACAATTTAAATTATGCTTGTGACTTAGTGTGTAAATGAAATTCAGACCTACAAAGTGACAGACGATAAAAAAAAGTTGTCAGGATTTGAAAAAAAAGGATAAGAAAACGTAAAACGAAAGGAATAGAAACGAAGTACAGAGATGTTCTTATTGGAATAAAATATATGGTCAAAAGATTTATTTGATTGAATAAAGAAGATTAAAGTGTCATTTAGTATGTACTCAGCCCATAAATTCCGACAAGCTTTTCTAATTTATTTATTTATTTTTATTACTGCAGCCTTCAATGAAGAAAGGAATTTCTATTATAATTATTATTATTTGTTTATAATTATTTACTTTTTCTAAGTCCATTAACAGAACATAAAAGTGGCACCAGTTTACTTCTCTAGTTATATTATCTTTTCTATGGTGATTAAATGTCCTGGATCAATAGGACAGTCTAGTATTAATTTGTCCGGGATAAATATACTAGATTTAATTTTTTTAAGTTAATTAGATTTAATCTTTCAAAAAATAAACAATAAATTTTAAATTTAAATAAGGAAAACTACAATTCCTTCTAAAATTTGTCAAACAGATCAAATTAACTTGGAATTAAAAAACGTCTTTATTTAAATTAAAAGTTTTGGATTGAGTTATACGCTTAATTAATTATTGAATTGGATTGAGTTATACTTGAGTCTGTACGTTTAATTCATAATTAAATAGGATAAACTAGAACTGAATTTTTAAGCGTTTTGCGTTTTATTAATTTTTTGCGTCATTTTTACTTTACACTAATAATCAGAGGCGACTAGCTGATTCACTCAAAATATTGGTAATGTTTAATTTCTGTTAAACTACTTAAAATATAACTTGATGCATACGATTTGTCTAACATAAACCCTGTTTATTGTAAAAATAGTATGATCTCGGTATCAAAATTCGCTGCTTAAAAACATTTGTATGAGGAAACTATTAAGAACAAATAAGATAAAATATTTAATGGAGACTTTTAGCAACCACTGGTCCTAGAAAATCACATGATCGCCAAACCTGTCTAGTATAACCTGAGCAATAACTTACTGTTTTCATGTAACAAGGTCACTGATATAAGAATGTAATGAATTGTTTTTACTTTATTTATCTGCCTGAAAAACTTCATAATTAAAAGAACTGGGATAAAGTATAATGGAAAAAAAATTGAAAATTCACATTTATGTATAATTTACAAATGCAATTTATGCATAATTTACAAATGCAATTTATGCATAATTTGTAGCAATTTAATTAGGTGCCAGAAAAAAAATTTCCGCCGAAATGGAATAAAATTCAATTAACTTTCAATTTAAAAGAGCTCAAATAATAAACATTTTAAAACATTGAGAAAGTCGGAAGAAAGATACGTCTTATATCGTTTGAAAACAAGTATCACCAATCCTTTCCACAGCCATCCTTCTTGTTTCAAGCAATTCAAATAAATATATAGTGATATAAAATATTCCGCAAAGACACACAAAATCGAGTCAAATATCCTAGAAATATATAACAGAAAATAATAACTGGTTGTCATCAATATGTATATACGGGTTCATGCTAAAGAGTATTCTGATGATGATTAAATGTGTGCCCAAAGTGGCGTTACACCGGTGAAAAGCTTACAATTACAATTAAAAAAATATAATTAAAATAGCCATCAAAAGACTCGCTATTCAAACATAACTTTTCCATGCATGTGTACAAGATGCAAAAGAAGCTAAAGGCATCGCCAAAAAAAAAACATTGAAAAAAATAAAAGCAAAGAGAGAAAGAAAATAAAAGCTT
Source organism: Argiope trifasciata (assembly GCA_026543055.1). Lineage (NCBI taxonomy): Eukaryota > Metazoa > Arthropoda > Arachnida > Araneae > Araneidae > Argiope > Argiope trifasciata. The sequence goes on from JAPMOQ010054850.1 coordinate 40,194, forward strand.
AGAGGGAAAGACAAAAAAATAATAAGAAAAATATAAAAAATGAAAAATAATAATAAATAAATAATAAAAACATATAAATAAATATAAAATATAAATAAAGAATAGTCCATTATCCGGAACAAAAAGTTTCAGATACAGAGCTCGTCCTGCAATTTTACAAACAGAATATTCTCCACTTTTAGCAGTGCTTGAATTTCTCTGCGCAAACTTTGAAGAAAGGCAAAAAATAAAATCCATTTAAAGTCAGAAACTGGTAAAAGACATTTACACTAGAAAAAATGATTTGTCACAAGGTATAACCGAGAAAGGGTTCTTTTCCTTTTGCCAGAAAGAAAAAAATGGAGTGCAAGGCGATGAAGATAAGCGATAATAAAATAAATTATTATTCCGTTTGGAAAATTTATGCTAAAGAGTAATGAGTGTAAAATGATCGGCTGAATGAGCGGATCACTTCAATGAGAGGATGAAAATTCAATATTTTAGTGATGTAGATAATTCATGCATAAATCATATAAAAAAATTATATTGCATTTCTTTCAAGAAAACTAATATAGAACTTCCAAGACAATTAATTAATAGAAACTAAAATCAATATAAGCAGATATTATATAGGTATTAATACAACACAAGAAATTTTATAGATAAAAATTTTCATTTTTTTTTCATTTCCATTGTTCAACTGTCCTTTCATTTTGGAGTTCATTTGTGTGAGTTGATTTATAGAAGGAATTGTGAAAATTGATTTACCGTATTTAGATTGCAAAATAAATTAGAATTCAAGCTTTATTTGTTGCTTGACACATTATTTTAGTTTCTTTCTGCCAGTGAAATTGACGAAATGTTTTAAAATATATAAAATAACTCAATATGTACGTATTTTGGAATTTATATGCAATGAAAATTAATACAATAATTAATTTTGAACAAAAGTTCCTAAATTTATGCTCTAAACAAATTTATATACTTTTTTAAATTCATAAACTATTCGAAATGTAAGGATATTCTGAGTTACACATCTGAATTTAAAACTGAACAATAAAATTTCACCACGAATTTAATATAGGATGAGTACATTAATAAAAGTGGCTATATAAAACTATATGGCTATATAAAACTATGGCTAGGAAGAACAATTGATAAATTAATGTTATTTTTAAATGGCATCTCTAACCTGAAAGTAATGTACATATATATGCGCATATGCAGCATATAATTTTTCCAATTTGATCATTTCTAGCAATACGCAGCAATTCAATTAAATTACTAAAACACAAACATCACGATGTTTCATAAAAAACAAGTATTGCCAGTCTTTTAAACATTACAATCCACTTTTTAAAAACCAAACTTATAGAGATCCACTTCATTCAGGGTGTATTAAGTTTTTTATACCCATATAGAACTCGTTCTTTCCTAAAGTGAGTCAATTATTTGAAATAATTCAACAAAAAATAATTCTCTTGCGTGACTTGATGAAAATTTAAAGTTCAGTAACATTTTTACAAGTTGTTGAAAGATAAATAAATGATCAAAATCTTGTTGCAATCCCCAATTTTGTAACCATTACTCTTGAACACATTGTAACTAAAATAAATTAAAGTTTCTTAATCAATTTAATTTTAAAATATAATTGAATAATTAAATATTTCTTCTTTTTCTTTTCATTTCAAATTAATTAAAAACATATAGATTACACATGTTGGCAATTATTTATTCACTATTGTTCAGTCGTGGAAAAAAAAGGAGCCACCCAATTTAATTCCAGCAATCATAAAAAAAGGTATCATTCGAAAAAAATTAACATATTCTAACAGTTTTTTGAATAAATAGTTTCATAAGGGGCCATCCATATATTTAAAAAGGAAGAAACTTCCCAAATAACCAATGCAACACCTATTTTCAACATAGAATTTCTAAAATAATCATAAGTTCTTTCTAAAACCAAATTTCATTAGTCTAGTTGTTTCTAAATTATGAGCTACCAAAATTTTAATTTTCTAATATTAAAATAAATTTTTACACTTGTATTCATATAGGATGAGGCACGTCATGCTACATTCATATCTTAAAAATGCCATAGTTATTGCCTTGAAGTCTTTTTGTTATGAAATTTTAAGCTTTTCTCATATCTTGCACAAATATTTATCCTTAAAAAGCAATTTTTTAGTTTAAAAATTCGAACTTAAAAATTTTTAAATGGCAACATAATTACATTTTGATATAAATTGAAGGACAATGTCATTTGATGTGAGCACACACAGTTTTTGGTATTATTACATTTTTTTTTCTGCATTGCCTCTAAAATAAAGCATATTAATATTTATATACTTTAAAATGCCAACGTCGTTTTATCAAGTATTCAAAAGTTATGATAAACTACCACTAAAACCAAATATTTTTCACGTTACTGTAATGCAAGAACATATAAAAGCAGAAAAAAAACTATGAAATCAAGCTAGAATGTATGGAAAATATAAAAACAACTAATTATGAAAACGACTGCTTTAACAAAGAAATGTCACATTTTTATTGACATAATAATGGTATATTAATCAAAATGTGTAGTTAGGGTAATTTTTCCATGGGAAATTTATTATAATATGTATCGAAAATGGCGCATTGCCGTGTGAAATATCACAGCTTGTAAATTTTAAATAAGGCGATAATCTCTTATAAAGAGTTTAGCCTAAGAATCTTTTTAAAATTGAGTTTTTAATTTTCATATGTGATGATCGAGAGCAGAAAAAAAAGGTAGTTTTTATTTTTTTCCGCGGCTGTGCGTACAAAATCAATTCATAAATAAATATTTTAGATAATATAGTAATATTTTAGATAATACAGCAATATTTTAGATGCATTAAGTATATTTAATAAACTATTAAATAGCAGATTTAAAAAATATCCAATGAATAAAAAGAATGTAACTTATTCAAACATAAAAACATGCTATAGAGTGTCCAACAACTGAATAAAAATTGTTCAAATAATTTTAAATTTTATGTCATATAGAACTACATATTATCCATCCAAACGTTGTTGATGCCTTCAAGTCGCCAGAGGACGTCGTAGACATCTTTACCTGACAGTATTAGATGACAGTACAAGTACTCTAATACTGCCTGGTAAGATGACGTCGACAATCCTTTCTTAAAATGATGAAGTCTTCTGGTATTCCTTTTCAAAACAGCAAGATCCCCGATTTAAAATCTCCGAGACGTCTTCAGCAACACAGAAAAAGTTGCAATTCTGAAAATATTCTCCAATTATCATTTAAGGTAGCTACAATTTCTTTTATCAAAATCAAAATAATACATAGGTTTATATGAGAATGAAGAGAAATAGAAGAAATTATATTAGCAGTTCTGTTCTATAAAATATAACTGTTTAAATTTATAAGGACTGATCATAAGATTAAGAAAACTTCGTTCGAAATATAAAAAATAATTTACAACAATAAAAAATATTTTTCTAAATTCATATTTTTTTCTATTTATTACTTCGTTAATAAATAGAAAAAACGTCAGCACACAAAAGGCATCATAACAAGATATATTTAACATTAAATAATAATTAAATTCGTTAAGTTTATTATTTAAGAAATAAAAGAAAAGGGAAAAATATATATCATTATACACATTTTAAGAGAATTTTTAATTCTATGGAATAAATTATAAATTGTTGTAAAAAGGTAAATTAAAAAAGAATAAAAAATTAGTGCATTATCTGCGTATTAAACAGTCGTGTAAAAAACATAATAAGGAAAGTGTAGGAAAACAAATATGATCATTCATAAAAATATTGTAATATTTACCGTTGCTTCAATTTTTAAACTAAAAATTTAGAATATTTAAATTCTGCTACCCATGCACTGACCAATAAAAATCCAAACACATCAGAAATGCATTTAAATGCCAGATATTTTCGAATAATCTACTAATATGTGCAAAAAATATGAATGAATTAAGAAAAAATATTAAAAAGAATACAGTATAGCAATAATTGCCAGTTCTTCTTAACAAGCAATACTTCACAACTGAAAGCTTTATATATTATATGATTTGCAATAAATTACACCAGAAAAAAAAAGGTCATTAACTTTCAAGCAGCAATATCACTCATTCTTCATAAAAAATAAATGCTCAAGACACACACCCAAAGCTACATCTAATTAGATTAAAGCTTAACAAAGGGGAAAAAAAGATCAAGCAAAAAAAAATTCTTAATGATAGAAAATTCTCATCATTACTTAACATTTTCCAAAATCGCCATATTATCAAAACAAAAGTATACTGTCATAATGTTAAAAATGTCTTTATTCAGTGTTACGGCAGAGCTCAAACTTACCCTGAAGAACCGCAACCGTTTATTAACTCCAAAAATGAAAAGGCCTGAAAAATAAGAGTGCTCTGACCTTCGTCCCTCGGGGCTCAAATTTCAATCAGGCACTCAAGATAAAAACGGAAAGTCCACAGCTAATTCGGCAGAAAATGCAAGAAGCTCTCTTCGCGGGACTCGCTATCATTCGATAGATAATTGGATTACCTCGATTATATTTGATTACAGCAACGGTTTTCGAAAAGTTGATTCTTTCATCAATTTTGATTACTTAATACATTTGCTTTTAAAGCAGTATCAAGATATGCTGAATTCCATTCCAGAAATTACATTTGGGTATAAACAGATAATTATCCTTGAATCGTCTGGAACTTTCAGAAAAAAAAGAAGAAAATTCAAATAAAAAAGATGGCATTTGGAATTAAAAAGTTTGCTTATATAATGGGTTTTTTTAAATCGTTCATTAATTTTGATAACTTAAAGAGATTTGTTTTCAAAGAGGTATCAAAATATGATGAATTTTCATATTGAAATAGCACTTTTTTTAAAAAAAAGTATTTTTTTTAGTCATAAAAAATTAGAAAAATAAAATTCGATTCAAAATAAATAAAATAAAAAAAAAAGATGACATTCAAAATTAAAAATCTTTCTTGGACAAAAACAGTATTAGGTTGACTTAATTCCGATTTACAAAGGTGAATCCAAATTAGCTAACAGTGTTTCCTTTTCAATTATTTTCACAGATTTTTCTTTTATAATTAAGTCTTTCTGTTCAGCGTTCACAACAGAGATAACTGCTGTTTTTTATGCAATGGGAGACATTTCAGATAGTTTGCAAAAGCATTTCATTATTTACACAGACTCCCATAGTGTATTAAGAGTCTCTTAAATTTTTTTATCCTCAATATCATTATCACCCTCTGGTTTTAAATCTTTTGGATACTTTAAACAAACTAGAATATTGAAATTTTAATGTTCTATTATGCTGGATACCATCCCATGTTGAGATTGTAAGCAATGAAAGAGCAGCAAAAAAGAATACTTGAAAAAGCACATAAAAATATTTCTTTTAAACAATTGACAAAGAAAATGAAATATTGGAAATGAAGACAAGTTTTCATGTAGTTAAATCTACAGTCGATCTTTTGCTTTCTCAAATTAACAGAAAAGTTAATACAGTTCTCACTAGATAAGGAGTGGGTCATCCTCGATATACACATCGTCACCTACTGTTAGGAGAACAAGCTCCAATGTGTTCTCGGTGCAACTGCACTATATCCGACCAACATATACTTTCCGAATGCCCAATTTTTATACACAAAGTCTCCATTTATTTTAAATCTAATATTACTGTTTTATCTACTTAACTTGGAAAAATTCCACACGATAATCTCTAAGCCTTTTTTTTTAAATTAATTTGTTTTTATTCACGTATTTAGTCTATTGTCCTTTCTTTTTTTAGGAGAAATTAATATTAATATTCCAAATTGTTTACTATAACAAAGAATTTTGTAATATTTACATGAAAAAATTTTACTTAATCTGGCGCAACATGGACAAATTTAAGGTTCTTTTTGCTAAAACATTTTAAAAACATTTAAACACAAAAAAAACATTTTCAATTTTGATAGATTAGTACATCCATTTTAACTGCAGTATCAAATGTTATTTCCGTTCTATAAATTGCACATTCTTACGAATAAATAATTATCTCAGTATCGCCTGAAAGTTATAGAAGAGGAAAATAGTATTCCTTACTAGAAATACTTACTTATATAATTCAAAACTTTTAAAAATCAGTTCAAAAAGGTTAATGACTTAAAAAAATTTTAAGATCCAGTCAACTTCAATTAAATTTATTTCTCAATCATTCCCAAATTTATTACAAAACGTACATTAAAATACTGAATCCTAATATAATGTAAAGCGATTAAATACACTATGAAAGATGATTTTTAAAACTATAAAACACTATAAATAAAAGTTAAAATAACTAAGCTAACTCAAAACTAGAAAAGAATATATTTTTTCAGATATTTCAAACCAAAACTATTTAAATTTTACTTCAAAGATAGTTAAATGAAATTTAATTTGAAACAAAATAAATTAAAAATTCGATTCTAAAAAGAATCAAGATAAGATGCGTTACATAGCACACCTATTTTATTATAAGTATAACTTTATTGTTTGCCAACGGATTCTAAAACCCTTGGTGTTTTTTCGCATGTGTTAGAATGAGTTTACTTCAACAAAATGAGGATGAGAGGAAAGATGACACAAGATGATTTCATTAAACAATCAAGCAAATTTCAGAAATGGCACACATCCTTCCGCAACTCATCCCTTAGTGAAATAGATGCGTCGGAAAGTGGTCGTCTCATACATTGAATACTGATATTAAGTACGAAATCAGAAAAAGAATTGTTGACAAAAAAGAAAAACATTTTTTAATATATAAAATTTAGCAAAACTTCAAATGAATTTTAATGATAAAGATCCCAAAATTTAATAATATATAATTATGCACTAAAAATACAAATATAATTTTAAAAAGAAATTGTTATTTAGCTAACTTAGGAAGAAGGAATAGAAAGTATGTCCAAGATTCTAAAACATTCCACGCTTCTGAGCATGCGTTAGGATAGATTCGATTCGACAAAATAGGGGTGAGAAGAAAGAGGAAAAAAGGAAATGTTTGCAATTAACGATAAATTCCTGAAATGGCGCAAGTAATTCCGTGTGTCACCCCTTGATAAGATACAACCGCAAAAAAGTGGCCGTCTCAGAATACTGAAACGAACAGAATGGAAATGAATGTGCTGCATAGCACAAAAGCGAAACACTGATGCACGTGATTTGTGCATGTGGGAGCAAGTTTTAGAGAAATAACATTTTTTAACAAGAATACATTAACTCGATATTCTTTGACTTGTTTACTTTTAAATGTATATCGACGATGTTTGTATCTTCATTCGTAATTAAAATTGTGATAACTTTTCAATTAACTAAATTTTAATACTACATTTAACAAAAAGGAATCGGAAAAAAAAAAAAACGTCTTCGTTTTAATTTGGTTTATACTTTTCAAAATAATTATAGTCAAATAAATAGGGACTTTAATTCTTCTAATATAAATAAGAATGCATTATAAACAATATGTACCATGAATGATCTTATATAGATTACTCATAAATCAGAAATAGGATTAAAAAATAAATTTTTAGTATAAACCAATTATAATTAAAGATGATTAGTGAATTGATTGATTAGTTCCAATTGGTGTTTGTTTATCTTAAATTAAAACCTTTGTAAAGGAAGTTTCCAGAAAAACAAACCAATAAATCACATTAACAATAAGATTTAAGATTATTTTATAGCTTTTCAGCTTCCAAAATTCGTGAAGTTCATTTTACCTGTCAATCTAATTGAACAATTCAAATAATATCGCGAGCATTTAACTAACACACTGAAGAAGGAAAATGGCGAAAACTTCCTGGAGCAAGATTTGGGCAAATATCCTGTCAAAACACTGACGTTTATTTTGTATCATTAAGAAGCCTTAACGTATATGAAATGAAAATATGTTTACAAAATAAAGAGGTAATCTATCAAGCTTAAGTGTGATTAATTTTTGTAATTGAGCCAGCAGGTCAATAGTTCAATTCCCCAAGGATAATTTTGCATGAATATTCATTAGCTCCTAACAGTAAATAACTTATTCTTAATATTTGGTTTCACTGAATACATTCACAAGTAGATATCTTTTTACTTACGTAAAAGAAGCAACTGATTAAAAACTTTCATTTCAAATTTTCAAATTACAACAAAAGAAATTACTTTGTTTTTCGGTATTTGTGCAATGTTAAATTAGAAAAAGAAAAATTTCTCTAAAATTCTCTATAAATGAATAAAATGCGTAAGACAAAAAATTATTAATTTGCGAATAAAACTTTTGAATGATATTTTAATTCGATCAAAGATAAAATGAAAGAGCAAAAGATTATTCTAAAGAATATAATTCGGATATTGATTACTGATATTTGAAAATATTTTTTAAGTATTTTTTACCTAATTTAGAGGGCACAAGCCTCCTAAAAAAGCGAAATTATAACGAAAACATCCTCTATATTAGGTCATATTTATTTTATTTGGCATTCAAATAGTATACATATCGTTAAAATAATACATATATCTAACCTAACAAAGTTAACAATTTAAAACTGAAGCCATGGAAAAAAAAGGTTTTGTCCCCATATAATTCGATAAAAATTAATAATTACACAATGTAAAAATTAAAGAATGAAAGTTCTTCAGTTTAACAGATATTTTTACTAAGCACATAATGTCTACAACGATGCTGTTGAACCAAGAAGTTGCAAATCCAATTCTTTTTTAAATAGAGTTTACCATTTATACATAACAAAAAAGTATAATTCAATTTTAAAAAATATTCTTATTTAAAATCCAAAACATAGAATTATTTTGAAAAAATAGATATAATGATTTTTAAATTTATTAATATATTTTAATGCAATTATAGTGAAATTTGTTTTTATGCAATAAATTATTTCATACTTTCAAATATGAAATATATTTTTACATTGCATGAAACTAATACCATAGAAAAACTTATTTTTTTAAAGACGCTTTAAGAGCTTCTTATTTTTAAAATGCAGTAAAAGTCGTTTTTGAACGTTTAACGTTCCTAAAATTTAAGGAAAATCTGCGTTTTAGTTTATTAGCAAAAATTATTACTTAAAAAAATAGAACACACACACATATATATATAGAGAGAGTTTCCACAGAAATGAAAATGCTTTGACAAGTCCTAGTTTTTGTAAATATTGAAAAAAAATTCTCCCTGTAGCTAGAATTAAAAAGGAAATAAATCAGCCATCTTTTCAAAACTTTCTCACATATAATCCGGAAATACCTTGTATGGCATTTGATAATAGTTACGGAATGTTAATACTAGGCACTAAACAAGCTTTTATGACCATGATTTCGAATTATCATATTCAACTTGTGAGGAAACAAAACAAAAGGCTTCCTTCACTTCAGAAAAAAATAAGCACTTTTTAAGAACCTTTTCTAAAAATTAAGCACTTTTAAATTGCTTAAAAATGGGTTTAGAATTTTATTTTTAATACGCAGGCACGTATAATTTATGATACGCAGGCACCCTGTGTTACTTTCATAATAAAATAGTAATTATAAGTAGAATATTCCACATAAGATTAAAAAGCAACAATATTTGCTTTCAATAATGTATTCAATTTTAGTACTTTACCCCCAGTTATAATTTAAAAACCATTACATTATTCAAACAGTATAGTCAAATATAAACAATTTTTTAAACGTATCTAAAAACGAAAATTTGCAGAGTTGATTCCTTTAAATTTATATATATAAAGGCAGATGTTAATTCGAGATCAATAATTAGTAATATAAATAAAAAATTTCCTTTATTCTTAAGAATTTCAGCAAATCGTGAATTTCAATTATCTTTTGGATTTCCTGGAAAGCTAGTTGCACGTGTCACACAAGGAATAGAACAGACAGAATCGGCAACACTACACGCGATAAAAACTAGCAAGATATCCAGGAAGGGATCAATAAAATATTAAGGAAGACATCAAGGAAGTCTGCAATGTATGTAGATGAGAACATATACGTTTCTCCCATGACGTTTGTTAACCTCCATTAGGAAAACAGAAATTACCCCCGAAACTTCAGATTGACAAGTGATTAACCAGATACTCATTTCTTTTCGTCGATAATTAGGTAAAATACTTTCTTATACCAGGTAATAAAAATAATAGAAAATTTCACATTTTTTTGAAATTGTATAATTTTAATATTCATAAATTTATGAATTAATGACAAAAATTGAATAATCATATCGCGATCGCCTATCTTGATATAATAAGGGATAACATTTTTATCCATTCTAAGTAGATTATAATCTTTTAAATTGTATGTCATTGATCACAAACAAGTTATATCTAAACATGTTTTGTGATAAATATAGATGTAGTATAACCTGATAATGAGAAATAATCTTATTAATCGAAAATCTTGACTATTTATACTATAAGATATAAATGTATATATATTTGTAATAAATATATTAATACTTTGTACTGGGAATAACTTTGTTACAAATATTGACAATTTATACCATGAAAGAATTTTTCATAAAATATTTTTATATGCATGTGTACTATTTTAATTACTATTAAGAGAAAAATATTGTAATGATAAAAAATTATATCGAAAATCAGATGAACTTGTATGTTTCAAGCATTTTTTTAACTTTTAAAGCATATTTTAAGAATCATGATCAGTCAATTTGTAAAACAGATAACCCAAAACACATCGAGTTAAAAATACATTATCTGGTAATTTCAGAGCAATTTTGCAGATGTTTTCCAGCTTTCGAAAAAAACGCGTATGTGTAAAATCTGTTCATCGGTGCTTATGCTTATGTACAAGGCAACTATAAAAAAGATTGTGAATTAAATTGATCAAACAAACTTTACATTAGAGCTGTTGATATGTAGTAAATTTAAGATGCAATACAACACAGGTTTGACTTTCTGTCTATCTGTGATTACATGAATGAAATTAAAATCGGAAATGATAAGTATTAAACAAATAATATTTGAGATGCCATTTTAGCACCCACATTACAGATTTATATCAAAATTTTGAATTAATCAATTGAACAAAATGTTAATAAAATCTATATTAAGATTTCTTATTTTTATTATAAGCATAAAATTCACGATATTGTACAGAGACTTACTAAAATCTGTATTCAATTTCCTTCATTGTACTATAAAGCATAAAACTCACGATGTTGTGCTAGAACGCATGAATATTGGAGGAAGAACATTCAGAATGAATTTATATCTATTTATTTTTGATGGGCACAAAAGTGATTAGACGTTCCAGTATTGGTTTTAGTATACAGTTTAGTGCTATTTTATAGTTACAAATGGATGCTATAAATCTTGCATGCATTTTTAAACGACGTATACTTCTTTTTAGTAGGATTGCAAAAGAAAAAAAAAAACAGCGACCATTTTTGTCACAATCTTTAATAGTAGTTGGCAAAACCATTGTAAAAAAACTTTAAAAATCTTAATATGAAATTCTGAAATATTCAACTAGCATTTTACATACAAAATATAAAACTTAATTCATCTACTAAAATTGCGCACTTATATGACAGGATACAAGGGTCTATAATAACGAGACTAATTTGTAAAGAACTGTTGTACAGAAATCTAATCTAAAATTTTTCTAATCTCAGAATTCAGTATTACTTATAAGCAATTTACAAAGTATTATCGGTAGAATTTCCTTACCAATCATCTAAAGAAAAAAAAAATCAGAAAAAAGAAACTCATATTCAATTTCGCTGATCATTTTAGAATCGCATGCCCTCCCCCCAACTGCACCATCACTCGCCAAACATCTTTCCAAAGCCTCAATAAAAAGTAAAATGTCACCAAAATTTAATGACACTAGAAAATAAAAAAGAAGTAAGATTGAAGTAGGGGAAAAAAAGGCTAGTCACCAGAGAGCATCAACTACAAACGTGAGCAGTTACCTCATTAGTTGGCGCTAAGAGAAACGTTGTCATAGCAATGGAATTGTAACAGCAAGCGCCGGAGCGTGACCAAGCTAATAACGCAGCCACCGACACAGATTTCTGGTCTTTTATACCCATTTTATTCATCCCGGGGCGATTAGGCGCGATACACTTTCCAATCACGTCCATCAATCACAGTTGGCTCTCATTCCTCAGCCGCTGCCATGACAAAAGGCAGGAAATCGGCCAGCATGAGTTGCCATGTGGACAGGCAATATATATTTAGGTGCCGACTTCATGTAAATGGACTAAAATAAGAGTCTCGTGTGCGAAACAGTAACAAGATTGCTATTCAGAGCGGAAGACTGCTTAAATGCTTATATGTTTACCGCCGATGGAATATTCTTTAGATGATTCAAGTTGGGAGGGGGGACCAGCATTCCACAACATCGCGGCCTTTATTTAAAACCAAGCGGAATGGAACGAGAAATTTATAATTTTAATCGTTTGTACTGAAATTTCCAAAACATGGCTCACTTGAATAAGTGGCAACTATTTTAGAAATCCTAATTATATACAGAATTTGTAAAGTTAAGTAAAGTTATTTCAGCAATTAATTAATTTTTTTCTTTGTCAATTATTTGGTTGGTGACCAAATTGATGACCGAATTTTCTCTTGTTTTCTTCTAAATTAATTTGTCATTATAACGCAGGTATCTTTAAAATTAAATGTTTTAGAAGTGAATTCACGTCGCTGTGGTAGTGCTACATCGTATCTAACGTAAAAATAACAAAAAAGAGGTTATGAATAAAATAAAACTTCTAATAATTTAATTGTTATGTTTTACGAGATGTAAATTAAAAGTAAATGTGAAAGTTGCAAATTTATTTATTTGTGTCAAAAGAAAATAAAAATTTTTAATAGACCAGCTTGTGGACCCTTTTCAGCCTTTCGATTCTAGCTTGCTATCTTATTTGCCTTTGTTGGAAATCCACCTTTAAAAAGTCAAACCTCTAAACAGAAATGTACTTGAAGTTGGAAGAGATAGATGGCAACTCAAAGGTTATCCTCGTTAAATTCACTACTAAAATATTTTACCAAATAAGATAAGATGCAGTACAAAATTTAAATAATCGACAAATGTTGATTATTTTTAATCACCATTTCCATAATTGATACAAGTAAATATAGTAAAGGTGGAAATAAATTTGTAATTTAATTCTAAAATTTTATTATTGACTATTTTATCACTGTCTCTCTATACTTTTACATAGGCAAATATTTAGAATGCTCTAGAGTAAGAAGCAGTACCGAACCTCAACCGTGTCCTTTAAATCATTCATAATAAATAATGGCTCTATTTATAAGTAAAAGTTTTATTAGCTAATAATTATTATTTCCAATAAGATTTTTTTAGATTATTTTTTCTTATAATTTTCTCATGATACAATATTTAATAAAAAATAAATCTATATATTATAAATGTGGAATATTATAAATGAAAATATTAATGTGAAAAATATGAAATATTATCTATGCAAATATTATAAATGTGAAAGTTTGAATGTTTGTTGCTCAATCACTTCAGAGCGGTTGAACGGAATTGGATGAAATTTAATACAAAGATAGATTAAAGACAGGAATAGAACATAGCCTACAATTTATTCCGGTTCATTGAGTAGTTAATTTTTTATAAATTAAAAACTAACCTTCGTTCCAAAAAGCTGTGTTTAAATCCCGCCAAATATGAGTAAGACTCGGTTATTTTCCCCAACAGTAATCAAGTTAGGCTTAGCGGAATTTCGACCGATTATTTCAAAAGATTCCGTTTATTTTCTTTGTGTTTGATGCATTTAAAATCAAATGTTGTTAATTGATCAATCTTTCGTATTCATTCTGAAGTACTTTTAAATGAAAAGAAAACAGAATAAAGGAAATAAAAAATTTCTAATCTGGATTGCGTTAGGCCAACTGTCATAGGAAAGTCATGCGCTTTACGCCAACTGACGTTGAAAGTTCCCGCGTGATTTTGACAACTGTGTTTTCATTTAAATTAAAAGTTTGAAAATTATGTGTATCATACTGTTGTAGCAATCTCGATCAATAAATAAAATGAATTTGACTTGATTTTAAAGATATACGACTTGATTTGCTGTTTTGTTTTATTTCTGGTATATAATGTAAATAAATTGTTTTTCGATTAGTTGTGCGTTTTTGTTATTATACTGTATTTATGTTATATATTTTTCGTATATGCTTGTGCTTTTAAATGTATCGTTTTTAGATTAGGTTTAATTTTTTTCATTTGTAATTATTTGATAGTTTTCCGTACATATACATCAAAATTTCCACGTGAATAGAGTCGCAGGTAATAGTTAGTCTTATATGACTCTACAAAGTAGCTAAATTAAAAATATTTAAAATAAAAAAATCATTAACATGACAATTAAGTTAAAGGTTTGCTAAAATGTAAAACTAAATTAGCTATTAATTAAAGCGGAACTTCTCATAATGTATATACTAAGTAGGTTCATAATATAAATAAATTCGCCATTGGTTATCAGAAGCATTTCATGCAGAGAAAAGCATTCAAAAGCACGTTTTATTTTTTACCTCCTATTTTGATATTGAACTGAACTTAAAAATACAACTTAAATTTTTAATATAAGATTTCAATTGTTTTCCTATTAAAAATATTTGTCACCTTAACAATTACTGCTATGGGTCATAAGTTATTTAACTTATTGTTATAAGTCATATGTTATTTACTTAACTATAAAATAATCAAATTTCCTTCAATATAATTGGGGTGGGGGGGAGGACAGCGTAGACTTGGAATTAGGAAATACGAACCAATTCAACCTGCAAGAAATAATAAGAAACGAAGACTGCTCAATAGGAGCTGATAAAAATTTTAATAATGGAACTAATGATCTCAAACATAAAAACGAGTAATGTTAATTAATAAGCATTATTTATAAAAATTTTAGAGTGATAATTATAGCAAAAGTAGGGGAAAGGATGGTATTTCTTTTTAAAAATGCACAATTTTTTTATATGGATTTTTAAAAGGAATTTAAAATTTATAAATAAATAGCCAGTTGAAAATAGAAGAATTACAGACATTTTCTCAAGCAGAGACAGATAATCTAAAATCAGGTCAATCCCATGTAATGTGGAATGTCAGATCCTTTTATTTATAGCAGCTTGATGCAGTAATCCCCGACTGGTATTTGATTTAATGATTATCATAACAACGGTACCACAACAGAATTATTCCCAGGATCCTAAAAAAATACCCAAAAAT
The DNA here is from genome assembly GCA_026543055.1 of Argiope trifasciata. NCBI lineage: Eukaryota > Metazoa > Arthropoda > Arachnida > Araneae > Araneidae > Argiope > Argiope trifasciata. Next base: position 55,437 of record JAPMOQ010054850.1, read on the forward strand.
ACATCTCATTCCTGTGAGTAGTGAGGAAAAAAATCTTTCTCTATGAGGTGGAGACCAAGTAACACGAAAAGAACAGCATGAAATATAAAATTGAATATCATCCAGTTCCACCCTATATTTGAAAGGAAGGCAGGTTTTACTTTTTTACAGATGCAATTTATAAAATGCCACATACGATAAAGTTTATTAATAAAATGTCATTTGACATTAAACAAAAGAGGTCATTTCAGAGCAATATATTTTTACAATATTTGACACCTGTACAAGCACACACCTATCTGTAGCTTTCACTCTACGAATGAAAGTGTTTACAACAAATCAGCTGTTTATATATGAATAGCAGCAATAAGGAAACATTTCTGGCAACGAATCGAAACCAGATTATGCTTGTCCAGACTTGTAGACTGGTGTCACTTTCATCCATTAAAAACAATGACAGAAACCTATTATTTGTTGCAATATTCCAAATAAAATCTTCTGTGTAATGAAATATAAAAATCGACAGTGAATTTTATTCAATAATTGGAAATGGAAATTTTGTTTTTAAAGTTGTTAAAAATAATTTTGTCTATTGTGTAAAAATAAGTTTGATTAAGAATCATAGCCATATATATCAATAAATAATCATTAGTAAAATACTTTAACATCTCTAAAGTGAGGATCTGTAAGTCAAAACTGGTAGAAAAAGCAAAAGGTATGTAACTGAATAACTTAATAATAATAATAATAATAATGTGTGTGTTCTTATATTGGCATACATGTATCACATTATCTTGCATGTATCATTTTTTTATTCATATAAAGTCTTAAAATTCAAATCAAAGGTCTCATGATTTTGTAAAATTAAAATCTTAGAAAAACTATATGAATAAAAATGAATGTTTGTTTGTATGTCTCTTATGCCTTCCTAAAACCATTCATCTGATTATGATGAAACTTGGTCAGCTCATTGTTTACACCTACGGGATGGCTATAAAAATAGTAAAATTATCTAAAAAATTTCAAAAAATCGAATCTCAACCGCATCTATTCACCAAGGATTTATCTCTAAATATCTCGCCGAGGAGACAATAGGTTCTGTAGAAATTCAAGTTAAAAAGTTAATATTTTGTAGCCATAGTACGCAAATGTCATGCAAGTCATTCTGGAAGGTAACTTAATTACAGATTATGCGAGAAAGTTTAGGGGAGACCAACACTGGGGTTTGTTTGTTTGTTTTGATTTTTATTAAATTTTAGCGGGGGGTTTTTTCCAGTAATTACAACAAACAATGTAGAACAAATAATTTTGCACCATCTTAGTTTTCAATAAATTATCTTTTCGTCTATATTACAGATTTTATGGCATAAATATATTTTCTATGTTTAATCAATTTTAGAAGAAAATATTTTAATCACATTTTCTAAAATTAAATTTAAGAATTCTGAACGAATATTAAACGAATAACGAGACACAATAAATAGTTTCTTTCGTTGCCATTCTGAAAGAACACCAAGTATTACAATTCTATAAGAATATACAAATCTAATATATAAAAAATGAACATTTGTTTGTTATTATTTCATATACTGTCGTAGCTCATCCTATTTCGATAAAACATTGCCAAAGTATTGACTGATTGCACTTAATATTTTTTTTTCGGCGGCAGCAATGCGCCGGGTACCAGCTAGTTGATTATAAATTTAAAAAAAAAAAAAAAAAAAAAAATCCGATAACTAAATAACTGCCGATAACGAAAGGAAAAAAATATTATATATAAGATGTACCAGGACTAACAGCACACAGTGATATATTTCCAAATAAATAACTGTCTAAGCCGGCTGCGTTCATCAGAGATTGCACTGATTAAAAAACTGTTTTTAGCCTGATTGTCAAAACAGTAAATTTGTAAAAGATACACAAAATCATTGAATTGTATAAGAATTATATTGTTACTTTGTCTAGTAAAGCTGGTAAAATTCCATACTACGTCATTATATTCCCTTAAATGTTTTACAGTATTTATAAATAACAAATGTCAGCTTATGTATGTATAATTGTATATGATCTCATACAATTATATACACCTTCATAAAATTACTAAATTAAAAAAAAAGTAATCCACATAAAAACATTAACATGGTGAACATGCTTCAAATGAAATGAAATATGAAACAAAATCAACCTGTTAACTACAAGAGGAACCTCATTATGTGCCTTAACTAGAGATGCAACAAACCTCAATTCTACACTGAATGGACACTTTTTAAGAAAATTCCCGTTGATGATTCAAGAAGTCATGTTTCCGTCCATATAACAAAACATTCAACAACACCAAAGTCGGATCTATTGCAACAACTATTATCTGTTTGCTATTCAACATGCACACAATAGTGGTAAACCACAAAGGACAAAAGTGAGGTCATGGACACTATTTTTCCCCATTTAAATTCAGCAGTAGAATAATTATGAAGAGAAACTAATAGGAAGCATAATGAGTAATGTAATCATTCGAACATGTCTTTAGTTTAGTAGGTAAAAGTTGAGGAATGAAATGGATGGGAAAAATTAATGAATTTTTAAAGCATAATTCTTTATGTCAATTTTCAGTTAAATATATGGCAGCAGTTAAATATATTTGTTACAGAGTCATAATTAAAAACAGGATAAAGAAAACTTCCAAAATATCAAAACAAACAAGCAATAATCAAATTAATCTAATAATATTATTGTAAAAGTCCTGCACCTAATTTTAACATGATGTTCTGAAACCTTTTTTGACGAATTTCAATCGAAAAATTAATAAAGGCTTCATTACAAATAAATGCTAACATGAATTATTCTTTACATAATAAAGTCTTCAAAGTGTCCTTTTTTTGTTTATGCACAGTTAAAAGCGTTTCTAGATTGATCGATACAGAGTAGAAATGAAGTTACTAAAAATTTTAATAAGCAAACATTAAACTAGTAATGTTTGACAAAAATATAAAAAAATGAATAGTTTCGTAACATTCAATTCTCAATTCACCGATAAAAGAAAGAAAAATTTGAGGAAATAATATATAATGTTACAATATTTTTTATTAGTTTTAAAAAACAAAAAGATTAATAAATAAATGATGATGAGTGCAGGAATTAAATTATAGAAAAATGAATGCATAAATTAAATTTAACATATATTTAGTTTTAAATATTCATTCAAATGTTACCATTTAAAATGAGTTTTAGTAAGGATTCCTTATAAGACATTTAGACCAGCGCAAATTATTCACAATAGCTTATTCTAACTAAAGCTAAACATTTTAATGTAAATCCATGTGTTAAATCAATGTTTATGACAAAAAACTCTCTAAGAAGGCAATAAAATTTACATTTTCATTGCAAAATTATATCCATTAAAACTATGGATTAAATTAACTCTATCATTTATGATTCATTTGTATTTAAGGCTAAAAAATGAAAAATTGGTTTGCTTTTCCGTTTCAAAAATTCTCAAATAAATCATTATCATTTTAATATAATCCTCTTAATACATTAATGAACGACAAATTCGTAAAGGTAATTATTTTTGACAATATTTTTTTTCATAAGATCAGATGGTAGTAAATTTATTTTATTTTATTTTTTAATTGTCTACAGCGGTTTTTTTTCCCCCTCCAAATATATATAAAAAAAAATCATACTCGCCTTTTAAAAGCAAAGGGACATTTAGGCTTTGTTATTTTTCTTATTGATTTTAAACAATAAACAATTCACTAGCAGGCATTTTAATGTAATGGGGGGAAAAATCAAGTTCTCATCATTTATGACTAAAAGGAAATACAGAAACAGCATCGAAACTCACTTTTTTAGCACAGTTGTACTGGTCTAATCCAAGAGAATTCATACTCGCCTTCTAAAGGAAAAGGAAGCATTTCCATCCACTTTAAAATCAGTAAAATGTCGAAAGCAAGGTTTCGCGATCAGAACACCTGTTTTCAGGGTCAAGATGCTTCATTTTTCTCGTTGTGTAATTGAGGAAGAGGCGGTTTTAGATCACGGTTGGCGAAATGAAACGAAAATTAGCAAGTGAATCGCGTTTACAATTCACTTTAAATTTTATCAGAAATGCGGTTTCCGGAAAAAACACAAAGAAAAAAAAAAATAGAGCATTTTGAAATAAAATAAAATTTTCAAATTTCATTATTAATTTTCAGACTTTTCTTGTTGCACAATCATTATTTTTCTATTTACGATACTAATAATTTAATGGTTCATTAATTATTCAACTTAAAAATTAAAAACCAAAACAAAATGAATATCAGTTTCTTAATAAAGACTTTTGATATAGGAAGTAACCAATTAAACTGATCGTTCATGTCTTTCAAAGACAAAAGTAAAAATAATAATTCAATAATAATTCGATTTATTTTATACAAATAATATGTTTGATTGATGGAAAACTAAGGCCAGAAAAACTAATCTAGTATCAAAAACAAAATTATATATGAAAAAATATTTGAATAAAATTGTATTATTAGATTTCAAATGGTTTGAGTTCTGGCTCATGTGTCATCACTTGTCCAAAATTCATGATATGATGCTTTTTATGAATAATAAATGAAAGATATACATAAAATGTTCCCTGTATAGCTACATAATACGACATTCACAAATAAAAGATAAATTTATTAATGAAACACAGCGTCGATTTTTATTTTAAGTATTTATTCAAACAAAAACTTAAAAAATCATCAACAGTCCTTTAAATAATTTTTTAAAGGAAAAATTCAGTTCCAGATTATGAGTATTTTATACAGATGCTCCAAGAAAATAAACTTTCAAAACCATTCTTTAAACGGAATGAAGAGATGGTAAATGTAACGGTAATGAATAAGATGGTAAACTAAGCATTTTTTCTTTAAAAATTTATAATAAAAAATTCACTTAGAATGAAGGTTATATGCAACATTAAGGAAAGTTAAACTACAGGTTAAGTGCACGCAGAGAAAAAAAAGTTTATTTTTTATTCTCCTCCTTCCAAAAAAAGGGTGGGGGACTAATCTAGTATAAATTACATTCTACAACATACAAAGATTCCATAAAACTATTAAAGAGGAATTCAGGTCGCAAAATGATGTCTACGACTTATAATGTACTATCACATTAATTCATTTTGAAATTTGATGCTGCTTATTTAGCTAAATTCGTCTCAACTTTTTTTGCACCTCAGAAACGAAATAAAATTTCTGTAAACTAATCGTACTCAGTACATTCCGCAAATCTCATCATCACACATCGGACAGAAAAGTGGTGCACAGCACTCTATAATAGTAAGTCAGAATTTCAGAACCGTACAATACTTTGAGCATGAACTACCTATCTGCAGAAATCCCACAATAAATTATTAACCGGATAGGTATAATGTATCCAAATGACCCGAACAATTTCGTCCCTATTCCAAGTTTTGACACTAAGTTCCGAGAATTGATTAAAGAGTTGTCAAAAATGTGAATTCTATGTTTCGATTTGTACTGATTTTTATTTCGAATGTACATATCATATTATTAATACATTTTATCCTATCATTATACACATTACAATTAATAAAGCCCTAATTGTCAAAAAAGGCTAGATTTTACATTTAGGATCTTAAGAATTGTCATTCAAGCTAACTGAGGGAATCTACATATCTATAGAGACAGCTGTTTTTCTAACTAGACAACTGTCTAGGACTTCAAGTCTGAAATTTAAAAAACTTAACTTTCCTAGTTGCCAAATAAATAAATTAGTTAAAAATACAAATTATGTAAATAATAAAATATTACGATAATATTGATATTTTATCAAGTATAATTGGGCAGGTCGGTATATACTTATATATCATTCTTTCCTTCAGTAATTAGAGTATTAATAAATATAGAACCTCTATTTCAATAATTTTGGCAGAAACATGGGTGCTGAGCAGTCTGATATGAAAATCTCTGCAAATAATAAATGTGAACGTGTGTGTCTGAATGTATCTGTTGGGGTACAACAGATCATTCGTGCAATTATTAAGTAATTTTGATAACAACGAATTTTTAGATTTATTTCAGCAAATATTTTCCTGAAATATTATAGCCCAAAATTGCAAAATTTCTTGCTATATTAAAATTAAAAGATGAATCATGACACCAATTAATTAGACGTGCAAATTTTTCCTGAATTTTAACATTTTTTAAACATTCTTTACCCTATATTTTTAACAGTAGTTGGCACTTTTGGCATGAAATTCAAACCATTCATATTGCTGAATCCAATATATATTATGCTTTGTTTTTGTTCTATTTTTGAAAGCTAAAAATGGGTTATTCTGTTGAAATCTATGCAATTAGCTACTAAAACTATGGATATACTAAGGACTAACTAAGGACTATATGGAAACTATGGACTACTAAGTTATATCTACATTATTTAATTAAAATTAAATATAACCATCATCCTTGGATAATCAGTTGGATGCTAAGAGCGATAAACATAACAATAAAAATTAATGCCTTTTAATAAAGTTAACAAAATAATAATGATAAAATAAATCAACGAAAAAAATTTCAAAAGTGAGACTAGATTCACCAATTTATTAAAAGATGATTTATAGAATACACTGTCTAGGACTATACAATACATAAAGCTGCCACCGCATATCAAATATATTCATTCCATTTCAGTTCCGTTCACAATTATTTTGCATATCATCAAATTTAGCGACATTTAAAGAAAATAAAGACGTTCAATGCCAGATATTCTCGGCCAGTTTCGGGTTGAAGTTCAGATATTCTGGTCACTTCAGACAGTATTATGTGAGGATTGTGCAAGTGCCTTTGGTTTGAGTTAGCAGGAGTTTTAAAAATCATATGTGTGTACTCGCATGTGCGTGTACTTTCATGATTCAAATCGAGTTTGGACCAAACCATTCGCTCTAAACTGAAATTATCGGATTTGGAAAGACAGGCAACATTTATAGAAATGATAGACAAGTTTGTCGGCACCGAGTACGGTAAGGAGTCTAAAAGAGTCATCACCGGACAGGACCTGAAGACAAGATGCCTTGAGTCATGCTGACTCACATCATAATTCCTCTAGGTAATTTTTCCAGCACTTTCTGCAGAGGGACAATTTTTTTTTCTTCTCTTAAAATGAGTTTATTTTTAAAGCGGCGAGTCACTAGCAGAGAGCGAGTGAGCGAGAGACAGGAAGTGGTGCTTCCCCCAGCAACAAGGTCGCCAAAGTGAATGCGAAAGTGGCCGACCTTGGCAGAGATTTTGGAGGAATGCTGCATAACAGCCTCACCGAGAGCACTCGCATGCTAATCGGAACGGAATTCTATGCAAAGGGTGCGGCTTTATACAACACAAAACAGAAATCGGAAAATGGTTCCCCGCAATCATTTTAAAAACAATCCAAAATTCAAATCATAAAGATCGTTAACTTATCTCGATCTGGAACATTTTGTCTGCAAGCGAATCTCATCTGTTCTTGCGTATACCGCAATAAAATTCATTTCTGGCAGCTATCACGTCGAGACCATGGCTTACAGGGATTGGCCGACTACTTTCAACAGGAAGGAACCTTAAAACTTCCATTAAACGACGATTTAATAGCATTCTATTCTATGATTCGAAGTCGAATTTTTAAAAAATGCAACTTCCATATTAAAACTAAATTGACAAGAATTTTTTAAAACATTCTTTTGATCTAAGAATTCAAAATTTTGCGAGAGTTTTAAGTAAGTTTAAGCATTCAGTTTGAATCAACCGATAAATAAAACTGTTCTATTTTAATAGGACTTCCGAAATTTAAAGAACATTGATTCTGAAGCATTGCGATTCCCAAGATACGATAATTTTTTGCCTTATATATGGAGGGACACTAATTGGTGTTAAGGCAAATGATTTCATAGAGCCTTACAGTTTCCATTTGCAGACTAAAATCTAGAACTTTTTCATTTTCCTAAGCGTGATGGCTTTCTGGAAAGTCAAGTCTGACTTCCGTGATTGGAATACGAATTTCAATCCCAAATTTTATGCATTTTCTGATTAAAAATATAAATTCATTACAAAATTAGGAACACTGCGGCAGAAATTCATACACGCATTTTACCCGTGTTACCAGAGTAGCCCTGTTTTTATAGAAACATCTAACAAAATTAATGCCATCTTAAAGATTAGTTAAGTAATGGAATTGTGAATATTATGTGCGCTTTCATTGAAGTTGAAACCTCACGCGTTATTCTAGAGCTGCACAAGAACTATAAAAACTACTGCAAGCAGAAAAATAACATGAGTATATGTATATTAGATAAAATCTGTCTAGTAAATTACTATATCAAATGTGAAAATGTCATCCAGAGAATGATATATTACGTTGACAAACTTAATTTGGTATCTACAAAATGTACATAATAAATATATAAAACTACATTTTTTATCAGAATTTATAACTGAATTATATTATATATCCTCCGTATTATTATTAAAATTTTACATCTTTTTAATTTAAACTTCAGATTTCGAAAAAAAAAAAATTTCATGCATTGAAAAATTTACTTTCAGACTAAATATATTTTCAATGTATACTGTAATAACGAATTGGCAAGTAATGAGAATTTCTTATGTGCTACTATAAAAGTGTGACAATGTAAATAATATTTTGCATATTAAAATGACTTCTTCGATATCAAATATCTCATATAGTTATAGATTGTTTAAACAATAACAAGAATAGGTAAGATATCGATATACAATTAAAAACTTCTTTATAATCTCTTTTTTATACTATTTATTCTAACCATAACGTTGGAATACAAGGTATACAATTTCAAGACCATTTCCTTAGTATTATAGTTAAAATGTCCTTAAGAAGTTAAAATCATATAAATTTAAATCTAATTAATATACAGAGTTACGAATCATTACGAAATACAACTTATCGATTTAAAACAAAAATGAAATATTAACAACTTGCATGCATGTCGTTTTACATACCAAGTCGTTACTTCCGAAATGTTAAAAAATAAACATATATATATATATATATATATATATATATATATATAAACTTAAGTTTTAGGGAAGGAAGAATACTGTAAAGAGTCAATTTACTTTAAATTCCTAATTAGAATGTCTAGATCAGATTGTTTTTCATATTCTTTACAACCTAGGACTTGCCATGCTTTCTTCCTTAATATATCAAAAACTACAGTTAATACCGCCGAAGAAGAAAGAGACAAATCAATATTTAATTGGCCCTTCAACAAGAGAAAATCAACTTACTTTCAACAAGAATCCACCCGTCAATCATCAATTCAAAAGAACCTTTCTTCATTTCATGTCTTCGCGTTAACAAGCAGAAAGCGTTACAAACATTACCTTTGACAAACGCAACAAGATATCCAAACGAAATCCCAGCTGGCACCAACTCACTGAAGTTAATATCACGCTCACTGTCACCGCTGTTATCATCATACATTCACGCTCACAGAGGGAACTGTCCCATCCGCCAAGCATGGGCGCCTGCATTTTATGGGAACACAGAGAAGCAAGCGAACGAGAACTGTTTTGTTCCTCGCACCTAGGCAACTGTTGTTTTCACTCTTTCCACCCCACGCTTGCAAGAGAACGAGGAAGAAGCCAGAGCCGCCCCACCCTGCAGAGAAAACGGGGGCAGATCGTGGGCAGGTAGGTCAAATGGAGTCCATATATGGGCCCTGTGCGGGTATCTTATGCATATATAGCGATTGTGACGCATGGAAGGTCAAGGGAGCTCATTTTCACTGAAAAGACGTGGTTGCGACCACGCGCAAGACGCTGCGAACATTCGGAAGTAGCAAGATGAATTTTGTACACAAATTTGTTTTAAAGACCTCAGGTGTAATTTAAAAAGCTTTTGAACATTTATCATTTAGATGAATGATCAGAGATCTTTTTAATTTTCAGAACCAATTGGGTTAACACAATCTGTTTAATTGACCAGATTCAAATGAAAAACATTTCGGGCCTCAATACAAGGACCTCAATACAAGGACAATCTTGTCATTCTTCAATTACAACCGTTGGCAGGGAATTTTTCTGAGAGATGTTCACTTTAAAAGTTGTTATTACGTCACAGTAATACAACCAGTAACTTTTCTCAACGTACTTTTTAAAACTGCGTATATATATATCCATAAGCCTCTTCAAGAAACTGATTTTTAATTTCTTTATATTTTCATTTATACAGTACATTATCATGTTCGTTCATCCAGATTTATTGTACACTAGATATTTTTCCTTCTAATATTTATCCTTCCTTGTTATGTTATATTTATTCGTATTTTGTCATCTGTTTGTTTCTTTTAAATTGATTGTAGCATAATTTTTTAATAAAGTCCCCCTATATCTATACCTAACTGGAAAAAGGCCGCATGAGCTCTAGAAACGGAAGTGTGGTGTGTGTCAAGAATTAAGCTGCAAATTGAAACTCCTTATTTCTTAAAGAACATTCGAAACAATTTCAAATAGTTTTATCACATCAATTATAGGACCTGTACATTCAATCCAAATTGCAATCATATCATAGTAAACAAGATTTATATTTCAATCTAAAATTGTTGATTAGTGCCACACCTCCTCAAGTGTGGTGACAACATGTTCTTCGAAATCCCTTAACAAATAAGTAATTCCAGTATTTCTTGTAATTTAATCAGTGAGAAGAGAATTGCTGAAACGGAATGCAAAAGAATTGTAGGCAGATTGCTGTTTATTACCTGTCATGAAACCTCTTTATTTCATGAGCCAGTCTGACATATCAATTTGCAACGTTATTGATAGCAACTTATCAATCTTTTTCCAATGGTTTCCTTTTGTTTAATAAAGTATTATTTTTTATATAATTTTTATATATTTTTCCAATTACAAACGAAATTAATAAAAAAATACAAAACGTTGCATATTTTTTGTTTCATTTCCGCCTTCTTAAAATAATGCTAAAAATTAAAAAGAATATTTTTAGTATTCTTTTGAATACACAGCATCTTTAACTATAACTATCTCATAATTTGTTTAATTTTCTGCAATTCGTAAAATTGTTACATGGAAACTGAAATAAACCTTTGATTATCGTAATTAAATAACTTCAATAAATTAATAAATAAATGCAATCATATTTTTGGATGAGGAATAAAAGTCCACTCTTTTGTATTTTGTATGGATTTCAGAGTAAAAAGCATTTAAACACTCATATGAAACTTAACACATGACGATAAAAATAATATTTTAAAAAGAAATGGGAAAACATTTTCAGGAAAGAATCGGAAAAAAAATTGGTAAGCCAATTTATTCTCACTTATGAAATCAATATATACTCAATTCTAAAACTCAATAAAGAATCAAATTTAAATAATTATTATTTTATATTAAATTGATGAATGAAACTTTTACTTCACCACCGCATTTCTAATCACCTATCTTGCTACAGTTTTAATAATTTAATAAGATACAGACATTTAGTTGCCAAAATTTCTATATTATTATTTTAGTTTTTAAGACAATTAAAATTTTGAGTGCAGCCCAAAACTCCTCCCTTTTATATTGTATACAGATTTCAGGACAAAAAAAAGCTTTTAAACACTTATATGGAATTAAATATATCAGGAGAATAAGAATAATACTTTAAAAAAGAAATGAGAAAACATATTCAAAAAAGGGAAGAAAAAAATGTTAAGCCAATATGTTCGCAATCATAAAATCAATTACAAAACTCAATAAAAAGCCTTTTTTTTAAATGTATTAAATTGATGAATAAAGATTTTACACCATTTCTAATCATTAATCTTGCTATAATTATAAATTTAATGTAGATAAGACATTTCGGTTGCCAAAAGTTCTATATTACAATTTTAGTTTTAGGTCAGCAGTGTATCATACAGAACCTATAAAGGGACCGTATAAAGTAGACAAAGCCATATCCACTAACGGTTAACTAGTATGTTTTGTGAAATATAGTGCAAAAGCAATCGCTGTGTAGAAACAATGAGTGCATTCTCCTTTCAACAGCTAGTATGCAATTCATTGAAATCACAAACATTATTCTCAAAAGTGAACAGATAAAAATCAAAGCTACAACACACAAGAGTAGAGTTCATTAACCAAGTGATGATGCGTGGCTTCTGTCAACATTATCTAGATGCAACTAAATTTATGGAATAATTGCAAAACATCGTTAAGAAAATAAAAGGTTTAATTAATTCCTAATTAAACTCCAAGTTTATCGTGCCTTTTGATCTTGAAATAGAAACATTGTGTTTCTGGTTATTTCTCGTGAACAGACTGATGACTAAGATTGGTTTACAAATGTTTCTTCAGGATTTACTTATGGATGACTAAGAAAGATATATACTGATTCACAAAAGTTATCTTATCAGAAAACTTCAAAAACAAAACAGGAGTAAATCAAACGAAATCTAATTACCAATTAAATAAAAAAGAAAACAAATTACATACTTTCACATACTTTAATTCCCTGTCTAAAAGAAACTTCAAGGTAAGACATACTTACAAAGATCACGATATAAATTCCTTTGAATAAGATTCTCGCACCTAAAATAAAACAGAAAACTGTATTTTATTGAGTTTACAATAAATACATTATCAGAAAGTTTACACGTGCATCTATTACACTTGCGTAGAACCTTTTAAAGCTTTCAGAATTTTTATACCTAAAATGTCAATATTACATAGGATAGTATTAAATTTTATATAATCCAAAAAAAGTTGGATCTGATTTCAAAACTAATGGGAACACACACAAACTTACTCTAAAAAACTGAAAAGATGTAATCAATCATTAATCAATTTTCATTTAATAAATGGATTTTCTGAGACAACAAAAAGAAATTAACTCACAAAATCATTTAATAAAAAGATACATTCATTAATAACTCGTATCTGATATTAATCTTTTAGTTCCTATTTATGACATTGCAATCATAAAATTGAAAAGATGTAAACAATCATGAATCAATTTTCTTTTAATAAATGGATTTTCTTTGACAACAAAAAGAAATTTATTCAATAAATCATTAAATTAAAGATACATTCATTAATATCTCGTATCTGATATTAACCTTTTAGTTCCTATCTATAATATTGCAATCAAGTTGTAGCTTCATTTGATAAAATTTTGAACAAAAATAACCGGCTCTTTTATTAAATTGATCTATCAAACTTTTTAATTATCGAAATATTTCATTTGACCTTTGTACAACACATTCCAAACGTTTATTAACTTCATTTCTTATCGCCTTTTTAACAAACAACTGCCAACAGAATTTAAAAACTTACTATAATGAAATTTAAATGTTAGAGGAAAAAAGAATTTCCACATGCATTATACATGAGCTTAAAATTAAGAGTAAGTCACAATGTAAGCTGTAAAAATAGAAAGATCTAAATTCTTTAAGATAAGCAAGAATAAAGTCAGTAAGATGGACAAGAAGAAAAAACCTTACAATGAAATAAGAGATGCAGCGTTTTACCCTGGAAGATAAAAACCCAACTTCCTACCTTGCATTAGGTACTAACATAAAGTAGAATCTATGACGGAAGAACCATTTCTTTAATTCTGTGCGACATGCTGCCAACGAGGAAAAGAAATACTTGCGTCTGCCGAGCAATCTTTGTAATTACTGCTGATATCACTTTATTTTTTATTGTCTTTTTCACAAACAACTGTCAGCACAATTTAAACAGTTACGCTAATACAGTTCGAATTTAGATGGTCATTATCTACACAATCCATTTAAAAGACATTTAAACAATCATTCTTAATTAATTGCGCCAGTAAAATTCCCGTCATATCTGACACAGCGAAGATTTTTTGATAAAAAGTATTTTTAACTGACTTCCACAAAGCAACTTTGTGGCTTTAATGATTTTCGTTAAAATCTTTCTAATGCTAACGAATAATTGCATGTGATAATTAACAAGATATTTTGACTTCTATCATAGTATTTGGTTTTAAGTAAATTATTTAATAATGAAAATTTATAAATCATAAAAAATGCACCATAAATAAATGCTGTATATGTTTTCCATTAAAATGAATAAAATAATCTTTTTGTAACTCAGAATTTTTAGTTTACAGCAAATGATTTTCAAAAAATTACAACAGAAATTTCTAAAATATTTTTTCCCAAATTCGTATATTAAATAGCTTTACAATTCCAGGTTTCATTTAATGATAACGAATCTAAATCTAAGTTATATGGCGAAAAAAATTAGCGATATGTCAGCCAATGCGCAACAAGATTCTTTTCGTTGATGCATTTTACACCTAGATTTATAGCAACACTATCCTGTGCAATTTGCTTGTTCATCGTTGGTAAAATTGATTTATTATAAAGGAATTCATAAAAATAGAATTACGCCATCACAATTTTTTTTCGAGTATTTTTAATCCAACTTTAAGATTTGCAGTCGTCTGTTATTTAAATTATTCGTTTTTTTTTTCATGAAGCGCCATTTTTACATAAATAAAAAACAACTTTTTTTTCAGGAGCACGCATAAAGCAAACTTTATGAAATATTTCTTAATCCAATAATCTAATTAAATTTTTTAATACTATAGAAAAATATTTTATCACTTGATTACATTTAAATATTTGGAAGAATGAAAAGTGAACAAGAACTAAAATAACTATCAAATGGTAAGAATTAAATAATTTAAAGTAATAAAATTCAAAGCTTATAAATAAAAAATGTTTAAAAATAAATAATACTTATAAACATAAATTTTTCCAAAAAATTCCGAACAACATGGTCGATTTTTTTAAAATTTTACTTACAAAAATTCAGCAGCACAAAGAAAATTTTTCAGAGAAAGGTTCGTTCAATTTAATATTTAATTTCTTTTGATCAAAAACTATATTTGTTTGAGTAGAAAGGATAATTTATCTTCACTGTTGCCATTGCAACTTGAACAAAATATAATAGACAGAAAAGACGAAGAAAATACTGAGTTTACTTTGAAAATTAAAAAATACTGAGCTTATCTTAAAAAAGAAAAAAGAGAAAAGAGCTCACATTAATCAAATGGGCAATAAATCCGAAAAATAGAGAATCTCTCTTAAGTCTTGAGATTTTCCATCTCCTTGTGATAAATCAGCTGAATTCACACTTTTAATTATTAAGATTACATGATTCGGAAAGGGAAAAAATATTTAAATAATTCCTGAAAGAAACAGGACCCTATTCTAAGAAAATGTGTTAGCAATTTAGAACTGGCAAGTTTAAAAGGCAATACCAAGGCTATATGTTCTGAATGTCTTCATTTATCGATGTTTAGTAGAGGAAATTGCAATTCCTCAAGCAAATGAATCTAAAGACATTTCTGTTCCAAACCAAAATAAAATTATAATATATTTACTCCTTATAGTGCAAATTGCATGAATCTGTAAAAAATAAGTGCATTATCTAAGATAATGTGCCTGTAAATTATCCAAGCAATGCAAAATTGGGAGCAAAAAGAAATAATCAAAGTATAATAGGAAATGGAATGTCAGGAAATAGGAAATATTTTATTGATAAGCACCAAACTGGTATCAAAATATTATTATTCCCTATTAAAGTAATTATAAAACTGCATGATGAATTCTTAAAGAATAAATTTAGGATAAATAATAATAATACATAAATTGAATCTAATTTAAATTCAATTATTTATTTATGAAGAAAATGTGAAGATCTCTCATAAAATGCCATTTATGTATCCTGAAATATTCGTTATGATTTCATGTTTCCATTTATTTTTTCCCAATTATAAAAAAAGAACAGCTAATTTCTTTTTCAGCAAAATCTTAAAAATTTTATTAGGGAACAATATAAAAAATTTTAATGAAAATAGCTTGGATAAAATTGTAGATCTACTAATATAGACTATAGTAAATGTACAATTCTGTGATAAAAAGTTGATTGATAAAATTGTCAATCAGAACTTTTCTCACTTAAAAAAAATGTAGGGAAAGTAAAAGCATGTTAACGGCAATCCTTATGCCGATAATTATAATGCTAAGCAATTTTTTATGCTATTACAGAATCTTAACCTTTTTCTTCCTTATGTGATTTAAAAAAGTCCAAAGTAAAAACTGAATATCCTTATTTGCATAATCATATTCGCGCAGGTATTTCATTAATGCGAATGCAGAATTCATTTTAAAAATAATGAAAGTGTGAATTCAATAAGTAGTATGAATATGAATTCAATAGAAAGTATGAATAAAAAATTCAATTAAAAATAATGTATTTCAAAAGAAAGAAAGATAAATGCATATTAATTGCTTATCATAATACAAATTTTTTATCAATTACATTATTTATCAGATACTGTATACGTGTATAATAGAAAAATTGTTATTTTTTTTTACGAAGAGTCAGTAATAATTGACTAATTATAAGCAAGAAGAATCTATGAAAATCGTCAAAACCATTAAACTATATAGTAAGTAATTTAAACAAAAATCAAATAAAAAAAAATTGCACGGATTATTCATTTTATTTTTTAAAACTTCAATCTAATTCATTAATTAAGTAGCATTTGAAATTCTCCATTCGAATATTTATTAAATAGTTAGAAATAAGCTTTCTTCGAGATTGATAATGAAATTATCATCCATTCCAAGTGAAATTGATACTTCATTGTAATAAAATTGATTACCACATATCTTATAATATTTGTAAATTTATTCAAACATTTTTACATTCGATTTTCATGTAAGGCATTTATTAAAAAAATGTATTACTGTCAATTTGTGATATTATTATGAGACATTATTGACAAAAATAGAAAGTTCACTTTATTTCTAATTCATTCCAGTTTTAATTACAAGTTTAAAAACATTTTGTTCACTGCAGGCATTTCATTCTCCACGTATATTTATATCAAATTTGAAAATTCTGCCCTGTAGAGCTCGTGAATTAGACAAAAGCAGATTTTCTTTCATAATTAGTAGAAACATATGTCACAAGACGTGTTAAAGTTTCTATAATGCAAATCATTAAATCATTTGCCAAATAAAGAAAGCAATCAAAAAAAGAAGAGAAAGAATGAAAAAACTATATTTAAAATTATAACCAAAATACAGATTATTCATTTCAATTCGAAAATTACATTTAGATGCAAGATAAAAGAAAGAAAATGTGATTTAATCACTATAATTTTAACTAGCCACTCAGTCCTTTCAATTGTTTGTTTGTGGTTCAAATTTATAATCTTTTCTACAAACAAACTTGGTGTTCTTAAACTGATATTTTTTCCTTCAATTGAAAAATAATAATGTTGAAATTAGCAGAAAAATTCCATTTTTAAATTATTGTATTAATATTGCAATTTTAATGCTAATATGTATTATTTACAGAATTACATGAAATAGTTAAATAGCATTAGTACAGCAATTTTTCTTGCGATGTAAAAAGAGAATCAAAATTAATTTATATGAATTAAGCATGATTCCACCTTTAGAGAATTAGTTTCCTGGAGTATTTATATCGCAACCGTATAATGTTGATATAATTTTTTTTTAAAATGCTATAATTCAATTTCAAGAATAGTTTAATGTTAAGACTTAATGAATGTTCATCGTTATTAATCATGAAACAGATCTACCAGAATGTCATTAAGAATTGCGTTCAAACCGAAATGTCACTTAAATCAGTAACTGTCTTGTTGCCATCTGCATGCATTAAATTCAAAAATTAAAGAGAGGGGAGCAAAAAAAATACGAAAGAGAGAGATCTTGAACTTTCTACCGAGACGACAGAAAAAAGAAAAAAGAAAAAGAAAGGCGCGAGAGAACGTCAACCTACAGTTACCGAGTGAGAAGGCTATTTTTGATTTGGGGGAACAAGGAAAATTATTGTCTCAGCTGTTGATGTAATGCACTTCGGCGTCGCCAGTAGTGGATCGTGACAGAAAGCGTTTTTACAACATAAGAAACCATTTTTCCGGCAGACGATCAGAGAATGAACCTAAGTGAAATGAAGAGAAGTTCCCCATGTTTAAAAAGAAAAAGGGAATAACCGCAGCCAAGTAGAATTTTGAGTCGCGTGAGCGGCTGGCAGCTGGGTTAGCAGGAAAACTACATCAAATGTTTACTCAAAGAAGTGACATCAAGCAATGAGAATTTGAGCGCATTCTTAAACATTTACCCAGATATCTATGGTGACTTACCAAATGAGACTCAATCTAAAATCAAGATATCTTTTAAACAGATTGAACCTCAAGTTAAAATAAACTCTCAATTTAACCTTTATAAATAAACCTGAAACATTAATGGTTTGCATATTTCAGAATTTCATATTATTTAAATAAATGTTCTTCAAATTTACTAATAAATACTACAAATCGAAAGAAAGGATTTAATGAAAATTTACTGGCATTAATAAGTAGTTAATTTCTTTTTATAAATTAAAAATCTATGCTTACACGAACAGCAATTTGTTTTTGTTTCTTATTCCTACTGAACCGAAATATCACAAATATTTTAAGTCACTTTATTTATTTATCACCCACCCAAGTTACCACCTTTGGGCATGCAGATAATAACGGTTTGTACTGTTATATTACCTTTTATTCATCATTAAATTAGGCATTAGAAATATTCCATTATATTTTAATTCATTCTTCAAAATGTTTCATAGCTTATGGGGGGGATTTCGACATTAAAAAATGGCACACCGTGGTTAACGCTAAATCTACCTCTATGCCTCTGACATAGTTCAGAAATATTGAAAGGCTAGAGATCTAATAGCATTATAGCCAATATTCTGGGCATTTATCTATCTATACTTATAATAAAGCTCAATGTGTGTGTGTGTGTGTGTGTGTGTGTGTGTGTGTGTGTGTGTGTGTGTGTGTGTGGGTGTGTGTGTGTGTGTGTGTGTGTGTGTGTGTGTGTGTGTGTGTGTGTGTGTGTGTGTGTGAGTGTGTTGGCGCTTTACAGACCAGACCATTGGACCTACAGCTACCAAACTTGGTACATGCATACCATGGAGGTCGGGAATGTGCACCTCGGAGCCCTTTTTTCGAATTTTTAATCATAATTTGAATTAATTAAAATTTAAGCGAAATTTCGACGTTTTTCCGCTATAACTTCCGAAAATATTATCGCACAAACATGATTTTTACATCAATTTAAAGATTAAAAAATTAGCTTTCTAATGGTATCAGTGTTTTAATGTATAACTTAAGCTTCTATTTTTAACGAATTTTTAAAGAAATCTTTTAACCATGTTTTTTTAGCACGTGACCGGATAAAATAAAAGAAAAGAATGACGGAAGTTCAGATTTTAAAAAAACTATCATCGCAAATCAAATCTAAAGAAATACAACTTTCAGCACGTGACTGGATAAAATAAAAGAAATATAAAATGTGATATTTTCTTAAAAAAATAAATGCAAAGAAAAGGTTTCTTTAATCGTTTGCAATATCTAAATCATTTATTCCATAAATCATCTTTATTTACAGTAAACCTGATTGAATTTAGACAGGATATGCATTGAAATCCCGACTTAATGGCATATTTATGTAATCGTTTGCAATATCTGTATCATTAATTTAATACTTTTTTCCCTTTCTCGCTTTCTTTAAAAAAACATATTTAATATTTTGGCAACATCATGGAAATTTTTTTTTATATTTTGGAAGTATAACCGATAAATAAATCTGACTGATTTATAAAATTAAAGAATATTATTAGGAAAACGTGTTCTTTTAGAACTTTCCGTCCATCATCTTAAAGAAAATATTAATTTCAGGCCAATCAATGCCCGGAATTACTTCAAGGCTAATGAATATGTGATTTAATTGAAAATTTTAAAACCAGGCGAACCAGCTGGTCGCCAAAGGCGGCTAGTAATAAATAAATAAATATTCACAATTTATGTTTAAAGAGCTTCTTTATAATAAAAATTTTTGCATATTGTACGCATAAAAGTATTATTTTAATTATGAAATAAACCATAAGAAAATACTTTCGTTCAAACAATACAAAGTATATTAACTAGTTGAGAAACAAAAACAACTCGGTGCAAGATTTTGTCTCTAGTTTACAACGGCGAAG
This sequence comes from Argiope trifasciata, assembly GCA_026543055.1. Lineage (NCBI taxonomy): Eukaryota > Metazoa > Arthropoda > Arachnida > Araneae > Araneidae > Argiope > Argiope trifasciata. Next base: position 75,530 of record JAPMOQ010054850.1, read on the forward strand.
AACATGCATCCTATACTTACAATCTATAAACATACCCAATGTTAAACTTTATTTGATAATTTTCTCATGAAAAATATGTTTTGAATGTTTTAGGACATTTTAAGAATGTGTGGAAATATCACCATTATAAATGTGGCCATCAACTTGTTTAATTTTGAAAATCTTTGAAAAGAATACCAAACACAACGACTTTCGAAATTGTTAAAGGTATACAATTATTGATATAATTGTTTTGAATAAAAATGTTTATTTAGTGATTCAGGCGTCGAAGTGTCAAAACATTACCTGCCAATTTGATTTCCTTCGTATTTCAACAGATGCCAATAGATTGTATGGCTCTATGGTACTATTCTAGATATTAAGTTCATCTACAAATGTAGCGCAACGATCCAAAAGACCTAATAATTTATTTGGTGAAATCTACATTTTTTATATGACGTGAGTACACTTTATTTAACTGCACACGATGGAATTTTAAAATTCAATTACAACAATAATAAATATTTTTAAATCGGTGATTATTGAACATGGCATGGATATATGTTCCCTCAAAATATCATTATGTAAAAAATTTCATTGCGTTCAGTAATGAAAAAAACTCCAAGAAAAGTTTAAGGAAAATACAATATGAACATGACATCCTATACCAAAGGGTTTTAAAAACTTACTTTGACAAAAACTGTCCGTATCCAAAATTTGAGAATTCTTATTCTTGAATACATATTTAATGCAATATAGTAAAAAACCTCATCGCAATTTCTCTGATGTGAGATTCGTAAATTCTTTAAAAGAAATTTATCATGAACTGATATGCATTCCCGTTAAACAACTCCAAATATATCATACAACAATAGCAAGCCTATAGGAAAAATGGCACCACAGAATCAATACTTCGCATGTCGTGTCTTCCAAACATTTACACGATTCCTCAAAAAGTGAGGATGTCTAACTCAGGAGGCACACCCCTCACAGACTGATGCTCTGCTTTTTATCATCCAGTATTTGACTTTGAAGCAAACCGTCGTTAAGGCGCTACAGCTCTTCGGCTCTGAGTCACTCGTGAAACTTTTGCGTTCGGATTTTTCTAAAGTTCATCCGCAAGCAAAGGCATCCCCCCCTTTTCAAACGGATATTTTTGTTCCCATAAACAAGACTCCTAGGAGTCTCCGTTAAAAATAGGAAACTTTAACGACACTCGGAAAACGCTTTAGACATCATTTATGCTTAAAGAGAATAGACTGAATTTTTAGAGTACTAGTTGGATTGGAAAAAGTAATCTGGCTAAGAAAAAAAGAAAGTCATTAATGAATAACACTTTAGATATGATTCTAGGTTTGAATTAAGCCTTTTTAACGTCAAATGAATTATCTCTTAATAATCATTTGAGTCTGTTTAGATTAAAAACAGCAAGAAGTTCTCAAGTATACACAGCAATTAGAAATAAAAACTACAGTACATTGCGATCTTTTCCAATTTTCAACATTAGAAACTTCGTTAGCGATGTCTTTATCGTAATGAATTTTTTGTAAAAAGAAACATTACATTACCAAGAAATTAAAAATTTACAAAAAAAAAAGTTTACATTTTACATTCCCCACTTTTTTTTTTTTTTTTTTTTTTTTTTTTTTTTTTGACGCAGTGAGGAATTAAGAAGAGATTTTTTTTCCGTCAAACTACCTAGAAACAAACATAAAGTTAAAAGTTACACAGCTACCTGTTGGGAGAAGAAAAAAAAATGATTATCAGAAATAAGCAATCAAGATAATCTGATATTCACCGTTATGGTGAAAATCGAAATTATCAAATATGAAGAAACCTTTCATAGTATAAGCAGTTACCTCAAGAAATAGTATATGATTATACTACAAATAAAATAACAAATGTTGTTACGATCACCATTAAAAATATCATAAACATAAAAGTCTTAAAACTGCTTATTTAGAAACCGAGTGAAGTATACTTAAAACAATATTCTGAGAAATATGCAATACAAGTGGGAGTATACATAAAAAATATGCTACTACAAATAGATAAATATTGCTGCTAACATAATATATTAATATAAACCAGACTATACCTTATACAACATACTTTATATCAGGATCTTAAACTTTCAAACATTTCGTCCCATTTTTCAGAAATCGAATCTACAGTCACTTACTTTATCCTAAAAGCATTTTTACCCCCTTTCTTTATTTCTTCTGAAACGAATAGCTCACATTCTTCCCAAAAATGATCTTATAATGCAAAAAGTAATTTCCGTGGGAAAAAATTATTTACATTATATTTCTAATGTGCAGTTGGATGAAAGCCCAAATTATATTTTTTTCAAATTTACCCTGCCTTAAATTGAGAAACACTGCTTAAATCATTAGTAGCATAGCTAGTTTGCCTCAGATCAATAACTTCAAAAAACGGATAAGGTTATTAGCATCAAAGAGTTTTCTTAGCATGAAAAAAAAGCGAAAGAAAATGCTTAAGTTATACTTTAGACTAACAGTAAATATAAACACTTAAGTATAATTATAACAAAATTATCTTAACAGTTATTACTTAGATGTTATTAAGCCAATACCTGCAGCAAAAATCCAATTTACTCTATCAAGAGAACAAACACAAAGATAGAACTTCATAAGATGTCATTGGTTCATCTTCGCTTAAGGTAAGATAATATTTATTCGCCATTAATGCGCTTATTGATATCTTAAAATAGTATTTTTATTGCATATCTCTGTTAAAAACAACATATTCCGGTTCAACAAAACTCGTCCACAACGGGCTTGCAACTCCCTATTTTAGCTCTCATTACTATTTCCTGTGCTACAAAATGACAGGATTCTTAATATTAATGGACTACAAAATAATTCCATAGCACACTTTTAGAACAAAAAATCCATCTGTTATTTCACAATATTATATGAAAAATTGAAGAATAATTTAGTTTGAATATATAGTTAATAAGTAAAAATATTTCAGAAAATATATTATTCGTTCCAAAATGAAATAGAAGAGCAATAAAAAAATATTTCAGAGAATATATAATTCGTTCCAGAGTAAAACAAAAGAGCAATAAAAAATATTTCGAATAATATATAATTTGTTCCAAAATGAAACAGAAGAGCAATAAATAATATTTCAGGTAATATATATAATTCAGTCCAGAATGAAGTAGAAGAGCAATAAAACATATTGCAAATATATAATTTGTTCCAGAGTAAAACAAAGGAGCAATAAAAAAATAGTTCAGAGAATAAATATAATTCAGTCAAGAGTAAAACAGAAGTATGATTTTTTTTTAAAAAAAGACTATATATTCTTTACTAACACAAATAAATAAAATATTAAACTCGATTATTATCACAAAAAAATATCATTTCAAAAAACAAATTCGCAGCACTTTTTGGTAAGAAAACTGAATGGATTAACTAGAAACATTCGATAAAGCAAACTTATTTAAGAATAAAAATAAGAACAATTTTTATCATAATCAGGAGCTCAATTCGCTTTTATTTTCTTTCTTTTTTTTTTACTTTCGAACCTTTAAATAGGTTTGCCAAGAATTTTGATAAATAATGCATCTGGTGGAAGCTGAGAGAAAAATATATTTAGAACTTTTAGAAATATAGAAAAGGAAAATGTACAGAAAAATATATTTAAAATTTCAAAAACTGAATCAGAGAAGGTTTAAATTTTAAAATGGAAAATGATAATCAATTTGAAGAAACACAAACATTCATTCCATTTGGAAAAGCAGCAAAATGTTAAACATAAATAATAAAATGTCGTTGCTAACCATACAGAAGGCTGAAAAATTATAAGGAATTGAATTCTCTTACCGCAATGTTTTTTGTACGTGCTCATGAATGCCATAAAGATATTAGAAGATCAGAAATAGGAATAAAAAATAAGCAGTCTCAGAAGAGACCAGGAGAATAAAGAAAATGTCATAAATACTTACTCACAAATTATTAAATCAAAAAAGTTCTTCCGGATGCAGTCAGTCACTTTGAAAAAAAAAAAAAAAAAAAAAAAAGATCTTAACAGACAGAATGGCACAACGCCCGCAGCAGATTGGAGTGAAGGAATCAAGGCGATCCAAGAAGTGTTCTCAAAAAATGCGGCCACTTTCTTCAGCGATCACATATTCTCACGAAGATACGAACTGCCTCTGACGTCACAAGGTCAACGGGTCAAACATTTGTTTAAAAGATAGAAAAAAAGGGAGGGAAGGAACATCAGAAAAAGTATCAAAAAATCGGGATTGAGTTCCAACGTCTTTTGCGCCAGCTCACTATCTTGTCGAGGCTGAGGGTTGGTGCACATGACGAAATAAGGGCTCGTTTCATCGCCTGATAGCCATTCGTCTCTCGTCGAGGTGGTTGTTGCAGTGAGCAAGAATTTATCGCTACCATCCAGCCGATAACCGAAGAATTCTGTTTGGTCTAACCATTAAGAAGAAGGATAAGGTTCCCTTGAAGTGGTCTACTGTCCAAGATTTCACGTGACGGCCGCGTGATTGGTATCGTAAATGTATCCTGTGCTGACCAGTAAATGGATCAGCATCGACTGCTTCGATTTCGTCAGTTCATCGAATACTTGATCACAGATCAACTTGGTAATCACGGGTTTAGATAAAGATAACTTGCTGCATAGAATTTTGTGGAATGAATTTGTTTCGCACTTAATGCACTTGGAATGGGCTTTATTACTGAAAAAGAAATAGCATGGATAAATATAGAATGTTCTTAGTGAAATTACTATGCATTTGCATTAAATTTCCAAAATAATCTTGAAATATGTCTAACATAATTTGTATTTCTTTCTTATGATTGGAAATATTAAAATATAGTTCGGTGGATCTGTTTGTTATTCTAAAGTAATTACAGTTAAATAAAATTTAAAATCACATGCTGTTAAAATGCCTAAACAAGAATACCAGTTAATGAAACTCATTATCATTAAATTATTAATAATAGAAGTCTCAATTCCGTGGAATCATCATTTTCTGCTTAATTCTGTTAATAAGTAAAGAACATTCATTAAAAAAATGTTTCTTATCTAATGTATATAATTATCTGTTTTGTTTATTAGTAAACTGCTTCTCTATAATTAACAATATATGCACTAAAATTAAATGTGTATTGCATTAATGTTTTACCATTGTTTTTCATTTTGCACCGACTTCCAGGTATTGGCATAAGCAGTTGTCATCGACGCACAAAAGTCCATTGATATAAACAATCATTTATTAATTTTTTCTACTGTTTTAACATTAATCAAGGTTAAAACTGAAAACTTTCTATATATGTTAATACAAACTGGTTCGCATATCCCTAGTTATTATATAATTATTCTTGTGAAAGGAAGTAATCATTAGCGAGTCTTCAAACGGCTCTAGAAAAAGAAGTGATTGCTACTAAGTTTTGACAATTAATTTGAAAAAACAGAAAAATATGCATTTTTGAGAAATAAAAATATATAAAACAAAGAAAGGATCAAATAGACATTACAGAATTACAATAAATATCATTATGGTGTATTAAGCACATATTTTCCTCTGCCTCTAATTATTGGTTTGGTCTTATTCGCGAGTTATGAAAGAATGAAACGCAGCCAGATTTTGCAAATTTTCGTCATATTTTCGGAAATTATCGCGTAAAAAGTGAAAATTTCGAATTATTTTTTTTAATTAAAATTTTGAAACGATCGTTAGAAAAGTGCATTCCGAATTTCTAAAGTATGAAAACACTAAATTTAATAGACACATATATGTTCGTTTTTATTTGGTAGTACAAATTGAAATGTATAAATACAGATAATTTTTAAGATTCTCAAAAATTTGAATTTGTTGCAAAGTATTCATAATTTTTGTGTTTTAACAAAAAGAATAAAATTTAATTTTGAATAAAATTTATTTTGGAAATATGAAATATTGTTCATTATATATAATTAATAGAAAACATACTCAACGTAATAAGCTAAGTTGGTGTAAGTGATTCTAAAAGATGCAATTCAGCTTTTAAAAAAATCAAACACAAATTCAGTAAAAATACTTTTAAACGAAAAAGCAAAAAATAACAAGAAATCATCAATCAAGTCCATTAGCAAATTGAAAAGGAGGTTAACGAAAGTAGTAATTGCAATTAGTTAAGCTTGTAATGTCACGTACTCTTTGAACTCACTGAATACGAAAGAAAAAAATGAAGTTAGGTAAAATGCTCTTTTCATTGCTTGATTAATTATACATAGGATACTAGAATATTGGCAGGAGAAGTAAACTAGAATTCAGATGATGAATATGGATTATTACAGAAAAACATTAAAATCTTGATGAGATAATGCTTTAAAAGGCCTTCTAGAACAGAAAGTTCAAAATAGAAGAAGGATTTTTCCTAAGATCGAATTCTTATGCCAGCACCAGAAAAGTAGAAAAATCGCCTTTAATAAAAGTCATTAAGATTATATATATAAAGATGTTGTAAATTTTCTTCTCATTGAAACTGGATTAAATTTTGCACTAACTGCATATATATATATATATATATATATATATATATATATATATATATATATATATATATATAGA
>JAPMOQ010054850.1:91517-162736 GCA_026543055.1 Argiope trifasciata
TGTGTTGGCGCTCTACAGGCCAGACCGTTGGACCTACAGCTACCAAAATTTGGTACATGTAGACCTTGGAGGTCGGGAATGTGCACCTCGGATCCCTTTTTTCGAATTTTTAATTAGAATTTGAATTAATTAAAATTTAAGCGAAATTTCGACGTTTTTCCGCTATAACTTCCGAAAATATTATCGGACAAACATGATTTTTACATCAATTTAAAGATTAAAAAATTAGCTTTCTAATGGTGTCAGTGTTTTAATGTTTAACTCAAGCTTCTATTTTTAACTAATTTTTAAAGAAATATTTTAACCATGTTTTTTAGCACGTGACTGGATAAAATAAAATAAAACAATGCCGGAAGTTCGAATAAAAAAACAACTATCATCGAAAATCAAATCTAAAGATGTGCAACTTTTAGCATGTGACCGGATAAATTAAAAGAAACATAAAATGTGCTATTTTCTTAAAAAATAAATGCAAAGCAAGGGTTTATATGATGGTTTGCAATATCTATATCACTAATTCCATAAATTATCTTTATTTGCAGTAAACCTGATTGAATTTAGACAGTATATGCATTGAAAACCCGATTTAATGGCATATTTCTATAACCGTTTGCAATATCTGTATCATTAATTCAGTAATTTTTTCCCTTTTTCGCTTTCTTTAAAAAATATAGTTAACATTTTGGCAATGTCACAAAAAAAAACATTTTTAATATTTTGGAAGCATAATCGATAAATTATTAGAGCATTAAACTCAAAAAGTTTTTCCGAATAATGTTACCGACTCTTTAACTACTAATAACTAAATCTTTTAACTTTAACTATTTCTTAAATTTTAGCTAATGAATATATGATTTAATTGAAAATTTTCGAACGCATTACTCATGGCGAACCAGCTGGTCGCCAAAGGCGGCTAGTAAGTAATAAAGTGGTCTATAAAATGAACTATCTAATGCCACAATAACTTAATTGTCCGAAATAAATTGATAAAAAAATGGAAATTTGGAAAAAAATTCTCATTTAAATTTAATAGAAGCACATTTTTTTGGATTGCACTTTGAATTTCGTGCTATAAACAAGAGTAAACGTTTCAGATCAGTAATTGCATTATAATTTAAAAAATTCAAGTTAATTAGAAGAAAAAAAAGTATGTGTCATCGAAAAATGCCTATAAATACTAACATTTTTCTATCAGCCAGAATTCGCCAGATGAAAAAAAGTATTCTAAAAATGTTACTTCACGTTTTCAGTTGATATTATAATAATTTATTTTAAAAAAAGAATAAATAAAATTTTATTAAGGAAAAAATAAGTTTTGCTTGGTTGCGAAAGGTTCTTGAAAAAAAGATAAAAAGTTAAATTCGTGAGTGTATCATTTGTCTACAAATAATAAATCCCCCCCCCGAGACAAACTTTTAACAGGAAAATGAAGAATCAACACAAAATTTTAATTTCAAATTTACGTTTCACCACTTTTTTTCCGAAGTCCACCAATATAAAACTATTTGAAATCACAGATCAACGCCTTCAGAAAACGAAGTGTTGTGAAGATCTGCGAATTGTAACTGGTTAAAAAAAAAAATCCAAGCACTTTTTTGCGATCCTATTTGTTTGTTAATTTTTAATATAGTCGAATATTTTGAAAAATAAAGAAGATATTTGTCTAAACTTTTTACCAGTTATTCCTTTTTATACAACTTGTACTACATCTGAATTCCAGAAATTTCACTTAAATTTGAAATATATATATATAAGCTCCGTTTTTTAAGCATTACTTCTAATCTAATTAAGCTATCATTACGTTTCATATCTCATCATATAAATCGTTTTATACTTACGCCTTCTTCATTTAATTTTCCCTCTAAGATTAATAGTGTTTCTTTGAAAAAACCAGTGCTCACTTTTTAATACTCTCTCAATCCCTTATCGAGTAGCAAATTCGATTGCAAACTTAGATCTGTTTTGGTTAATCGACTCATCAGCAACCAATAAAACTGCTGCTGTGCATTTTTTTTTCTATGAAAACGAATATTAGAAGGGGAAAAAAATCAGTAAAGCAAAGTGGGATATCATTATTAAATTTACAAATAATCTCATTCTAAGAAGTTGCGAGGAATAAAGACAATTCATGATCACGTGATGCAAATCTTCGTATTATAATCAAAATATCAAAAGGTCACAGTTTAAAATTTTTTTTCAACTTTTTATATAATGCATCAAGTAAAAAAACGCGTTTATTAAAGAAAAAAATGAATAACGCTGTCAGCCAAATATTTTGCAACTCAAAACACTTGGTAAAATGAAAATACAAATTATTATCCACAATATTAACAATAAATGTATTGAAAATAATCATATTATAATCTGACTAATTGATTATATCATAACTATACTAGCTTAAACTTCTTAATTTCATTATAGTCTAACAAGTTATCCTAATACTAAATATATAATTTTCTCAACTGTTATCGTAGGATATCACATTGGCTGTTAAAAAAGTGTTTTTTCAGAGAATAATACAATGATTCCAGAAATTCCTTTCTATCAAGACTTTAAAAAAAAATCAGAATTTCTGTCATTTTCTCAAAGTTATTAGAAAGAATTTATCTTAACGATGTTCAAAACTTAATTTTGTGATAGTCAAGATTCTGGGACATTTTAAATAGCATTAATAAAAAGCTAATATAAAAAATATTAAATAATTTAGAATAGTTAGTACAAAACTTCCAAGTATATAAATTTCTTAGGTATTTGGTGCAACAAATTATAATTAATTTCTGAATCGATGAATTTATTATTATTTCCAATAATGACACAAATTAAAAGTATATGCACATATAATTATAAATATTTATAAATTTGGTGTAGTTAATTATAATAAATTTTTCTATCCATTATTAAATAATGACTCAATGAAAAAGATACGCATATACATAAATATTCATCAATTTAATTCATATTATATGCAGTTATTTATTGTTATTTTCTGAAACGATGAATTCACTATTTACTTTAAATAATGACTCAATTTAAAAGAATAGACACATATAATTATAAAACTTTATCAGTTTTATTAATCAAACATTGTCAGATAGGCATACTTCAGAAAAACATTTTTAAAAGTTAAAATTGGCTGTCTCACGTGACCACAAAAAGTCACATATTTTAGAGATTGTTTAAAAAAATATACTCATAAAAAAGATCATTAGAGGGCGTGGGAACTTGAACTGAGCATAGATATCTCTATATCTATCGTAAGCAATAATAAGACCTTTTTTTTTTTTTTTTTTTTTTTTTTTTACTATCTCAGAAAAAAAATGCTTGATGAAAGCTAAGTAGTTTTATGTTACATTAGAATTATCCGAAAAGCGGAATAATTCTAATATAACATAAAACTACGGCCAATAGTTCATCATATTTTGTTAGCAGAAGAATCAAATTAATGTAATTATAGTCTAATTCTGTGGTTACTAAACTTAATTGATCCTCTGTTCCCTTACTGAATTTTTCAAGATGTTCAGTATAAAATTCCAACAAATAATTATTTCCGAAATAATAATTTTAACATTAGTTAAAATAAATAGATTAGTTTATCCAGCAACAAATATAGATAACGCAATAGTATTTTATTAATTTTTTCTTGATTCCAAACCAGCTGATCAATATTACCAATCAATTTGAAAATATTTATCAAATTATACGACAATCAATGATAAGAATTGATTCGTGAATGTGTTTCACGCCCCGAGGGAAATTAATTTAGCTTGAGATCAAAAAGTGTAATAATTACATAATATTTCGAGTGAAGAAATAAAATCTTTCCAAGCTACATTGGCTCGCACTTGTGAAACTACGAATGATTTAGAGAATCATTGTGCTTTAGGAAATAAAACAGACAAGATAAAGCACACGCCGAAATTTCAATAATGAAATATTATTATTTATTTAAAAAATGTAGCAAGTTCAGTTCAGTTCAGTATTATTGAGTTACACTGATTTAATAACATATAAGAATTCAGACATTTTGTATATACTGAAATAGGATGTTTTCCCACTACCATGTATACTATTTATAAAATTGTAAGAGATAAAAATTTAATAGAAACTATTTATGAAGGTTACAAGTAGAAATTTAATTTGAGATATACAAGTCGATAAGTAAATTAGTAAAAATAGGTTAATCAGTATATATAAAAGTCCACCGCCGTCTCTAACGTTAGGCGGAATTAAAAAATATTCCGACCCTTTCTCACTATCAGGTGCATAAATACCAACTACTTACTGTTTTGGCGTCAAGCACTAAGGCGAAATTTTTTTATGTTTGAAGTTACTGACCTTATGGTGTGCAAATAAACTTAAGCATGGATAAATAATATTTATGCTGATTCATTATATTTTTCCTTTACAGACCAAAACGAAGGTTATTGTTAATATTGTCATGCAACATTTTTTTTTTTTTTCATTTTCTACTTGGCGTTGCATTTTTTTTTTCTATTGATGGATAACTAATCATTTCAACTGATTTTAATTATTAGTTTTAATTTAAGTGTTTGAGTACATTATGGGTAGAGAAGATCCCATTTAAAGAAAACAAAACTTCTATTTTTACATATTTACATTAAAGTTTAACTAAACTAAACTAAAAGGAACAACAGTCCATGTGGGCCATGGCCTATAGTGCCTATATCTGCTTTCTTAACCGAGGGCCCTGGGATGTAAGGAATATGTCCGGTTAGGTGGTCAGCCTAACACAGAGCCCCTCAGTGTTTAGTTTTCAAACATGCTAGATCCTCAATTTATTGACCCACTGAAAGGGTGAAAGATATCAAAATGTACTGCAAATAATTTTTATTTATTTATCAAGCAATTAGCTTATATGAAATTTTTTTTATACCTTTTATAAGTTATCAGATACATAAAAAAAAACAACGGCAACCGAATAATGTATTTCTAAAATAATTCTACCTTAGTGTCATTTCCAAAAAAAAGAAGATAAATCTACTTTTTATGATAAAACAACATCTGAAAATTCATTACTGATTTAATATTCAGGAAAGATGAATGTAATTATTCATTCAAATTTTCTTTTTAAAAAAAATTAATGATTACATAAATTATATTTCTCACTCTCTCTTTCTGTCTGTCTACGAATCAACAAATTATTTTCTAAGCTATAAGTTTAAACTACAAAGCAACAAAACCACAATAATTCCTTGCTAAATGATCATATGCTTCCCCCAAATTTTAACTACATAATTGTTCATATTTTTTAATCAGTTTCTGTAGACTCATCATTATTGATTTTTACTATATGGTAAATGCGGTCACTCTAACCCTAGTTACATATAGTATTTATTTCCATGGAATATTATTGAATTCCGCTTAGAGGCTCGCGCATTTATGTCAGCATTAGAGGAAAAATAGGAATATACAAGATAATTCGAGATTGTAAAGTATCTAGGACTATTTTTAAAATAATAATGATATATCTACAATCAACAGGGTGAGTATCCAGTTTTTTAATGATCATTTAACTAAGTTTCAGCTGTATGTATATCTAGTACTTTTATCTACAGATGTTATTGAGCTTTCGAAATTCAGTAGAATTTTCGTTTAATATTTCCGTTAATTACTTCACAAAATAATGAATTTTTAACAAGAATAAAATTACCGAAACATTCACTTGCAACATAGTTGAAATGACTTAACATCGCTCAGCAAAGTTGAATTTGGCAATCAATTTTGCCATGAAAACTTCATATTTTTTCAAATATTTTAGAATTATTTTGAATAATTCCTCCACAATTACCATTTACAATTTTTAAGGCATCCCATATTTAACACGTATTCGAATTCTTATGCCACTTCTCTCCATATTTATAAGGTTACTTAGGTTAAGAACCTTTGAAATCAAGCACTTTATTTATCATTTTGTACATCGATTGTGTAATTCTAATAAATTTTCCCAAATTATTATTACTACTTTTTTAATCAAAAATATTTTTTAAAATCATCATTAGGTAATGAGTTGTTTTATACAACAACATCAGTATTCGAAAACAAATTATTAACACTGAAGGTCTGAGAACAAGTAGGAATATATATTTTCATTTACATACTAGAGATCTAATGAAATTCGACGAAATCAATTATTTTTGCGAACACTTATTAAAGAAAAAATATATTCAGTAATTTCAGTAAATTCACTGCATTAAAAAATATATGGGTTTTTTTTTTTTTTTTTTTTTTTTTGAAAAATTATTAAAGAATTAACAAATTTAGTAGTTTCAGAAAATTAAATGCATTCAAAACAATTTTACAAGTTAATAATTAATCAAACAAGTTATATTTTGAAAAATACTGCCATGTTTACAAAGAATCTTGATTGTATTTAACATCCAGTTCTTCGTAAGAAACAACAATTCCTTCCACTTCCCCCTCCCATTTTCTTTTTTCAGATGATTTTGTATTCCATGCCATTTTCTGGGGCTATTGTAGTACCCTATTTTGGAAAAAAAATTAATCAAAGAAAGTTTGTTGATTAAAAAATTGATGCTGAATAAGATGGTTCCACTGTTATTTATTTATGATCAATTAAAATAGGCTGTAAAATTATTCGTTCTAAAATTAGAAAAGGCAAATATTATTCTACGAAATTGACAATTCTACGAGTTTAACACGAATCGTTGACGTAAGAAGCTACGCTGGAGCATTATATGAATGGTACACTTGCCTGTCCTATTCAGGATCAGGCAGTATATGTTGTACATTAATGTAAATAATGTTCGATATTATATAGAAATAACAATCTCTGATATTACCAATATTATACGATATCAATATACATTGTCGTGCAGAATCTTAGTGGACCAATCAGCACGCACATACTGTCTATGGGCCGGAGGTCATAAGGGCGGAAGGTGAATTAACAGCTGCTCATTAATTAACTGAACAAATTCATTGTTTTTATTATGTCATCAAGTAATTAAACTCATTATTTGTCTTAGGATATAAAGCATTTATGGAAGATTCGGATCGATTGCATACTGATGTGCGATCCTAGACTAGGTTAAGCATTAACTAATTCATATGTTTATTGAATTCAAATGTTTAATTCTAAAATATTGAAGGTATAAAACATTTAAACTTTTAATTATGTTTCAGAGTTAGTTGAACTACGCCAATTCGCGAATAAATGCCACTTCCTTCATTGAAGTGAAGACATAATCGGATTTTCTTTCTTATATAGTCTACATATATTTTTTTATTGAAGTTTTTATGATTAGTCCTTAGAAATATTTACGATTAATTTAAAACTGAGTTATTTATCAAGATAAAATTTATTTTATTAAACCAAATCTCACTGGATTATTTAACGAATCCGAAGAATATAACAGGATATTTAATTCTTAAAACAAATAAAATGCACATTTATTTAGCAAATATTCAGTTTAAATAATTAAATACTTTTTTTATATTTTGGCAAATTTTATTACCCTCAATAACTATATAATAGTGGGTATTCCCAATAATTCCGCTCATATCTGTTCTTAATAGATTTTTAAAATGGCAAATAGGAATGAACCATGCAAGTTCTTCTCTAAGGGAGACTTGGCTTTCAGGGAAATTTAGAATTTCGTTATGAATTTCCTCCTCCTTTCTGGACAATTTCTTTAGGAGAATTTCTATATACCTTTTCCCATTGTGCTCCTGTTCGATTATTGAAGATTCATAACTTAAAAATTCTATTTAATGTCTAAATATATCTTTATTGTTGAATTCCTGGAATCAAACAAAATTCCTACAAAAGTGCACAAAAAAGTGCTGGATATAACGAATTCTCATTCCATTCTGGCCATTTTTTATGCATGCCTTCACATTTTCTCTTTTCTTTTTTTCTAAGAAAAATCTTTATATTTCTAGAAACTAAATCTCAAATAAATTCAGAAATTTAAAATTTATATCTTTTCTTCATTTTCTACCTATCTTTTTTGAGAATTTATTTCAAATTTTGAAGCATTTTTCACTATACGGTTCTGTTTTACATCAGGTTAATTAAGACTAATTAGATACTACTTTGTGCCATTTCTATAACCTAATTATTTTTGTAAATATTATAAACAAAAAAATGAACTAAAGTAATAAACCAAGCAATTTTATAACAATCACATAGAACATTAAGGAAAGAATTTCTGTCAGGTCCAACACATAATATTAGTAGTTGAATCATGTAAAAACACAAAGGCGAATAAGCTCATGCTCAATGACAAGAGCATAAAAAAGGAAAACTACTTCTCTAATTACTGTAAGCATAACAATTTCGCTATTTTTCCTGATTATTTGGATGTGACGTTTAAGAACAAATAAATGAATAATTTTTAGAAAGCATTGTTGGTTGTTAATGTATAATGCTACGGTGTAATAAGCACAGAAACAAGCAATGGTACAATAATCAAAAAGCAGTAACTCTTAATGCTTGAGTATCCATAATTTTAGAAATCAGAGTGATATTTAGTTAAGATCAGCAGCAAAGGGCAAAGGCTAAAAATCCTTTATAAAGACAGATATTTTACATACTCAGAGACATGTGAAAAGAAGAAAAATTATTTAACTAATTCATACAACTTTTGCAATTTTGCTATCCTTTTCTGATTATTTGGATGTGATTTTTTTAAACAAATAAATGAATAATTTTAGAAGGCCTTTTTGGATGTTTATATATAACGCTGAGGGGCTAACAAGTATAAACGCAATCAATAAGCAAGCTGACAATCTAAAATTAGAAACGCTTAACGCTTTTTAAAAATTTTCACAATTTTAGAAATCAGAATGTTATTTAGTTCAGCACCAAGAGAAAGATTAAAGAGTTGTTTATACAAATAAATATTTGACATGCTTAAAAAGTTAATAAAAAATCATACCGAACAAATATATAGTAAATAAGATGCATAAAGCGATTTTTTTGTTATTAAATATATCAGGCTAATAAAAAAACAAGAAATTCACAACCTTCAGTATGTAAAATAAAATGTTCCGTGCAATTTTAAAAAAAATAATTAAAAACAATCCGTATTTCAAGTAATAATAACGCACAATGTGTACTTGAATAATATTTTTAAAACAAACAACATTCATCTCATTTCAGCACAAACTAAACATATATAAATTGCTATACATATCACATTTAAACAGTTTTCTTTTATCAATACATTGATAATTTAATATATTTATTATTTTAAATACGTAATGTCATCTCGAACCATTATTGATTGTACAATCTCTTTCATTTCCTTAAAACGCTTTATTTTGCATTTTTACTAACTTTATACACTTTCTAACTTATATTCTTAAAATATTAAGAACAGAAAATGAATTAAAGAAACCATGGAATTTAATTATACTCAGCATATTTTTAAAAAGGAATTCAAAGTCATGAAACTAATAAATAAAAAGCACGAAACAAGAGATCCATTCGCATATCAAGCTTCTTTAATATTTATAAAATCAAGGTCAGCATTTGCAAGAGCAATAAATTCAACCGAAAAAAATTGATCCCGGAGATTTAGTAGTCATCCGAGACTGACCGGTCTTAAAATCTGATATTGAATGTCTTGGACGAGAATAACTGAATACGTGACAAAGGTGTTAGTCATTTCGCTGAAAAAACTGTGCAATTTTTTCCACCTCATGCAGAAAGCATGTTTTTATTTTTTGTTTTGTTTTTTAAATCTATCAACTATGCCGCTCAAATAAGAGTGAGTAAAAAATTGACAAAGCAGATTTCGACAGTAACAAAGGCAGGAAGTAGAAGTTTGAAAAAAAAAATGGCACTTTTGAGTGCAATTTCTGAATTTTCGTTGAATTACTTCCTAGGAGGAAAAATTTATATGAACTAGTAAGGAGAAAAACAAAAATAATTTTGATTTTTACAAAATTCTAACTTAGTTAAGAATAATGCTAAAAGTATTTCAATTCTAATATTGAAATTAATTGATGATTTGTAGAAATCTCAAATTATCTGCAAATAACTGTAGTTACACTTATTCCCCAAATAAATTCTCCACAAATTAAAAAATGCTTTATAAAACCATAATTATTTTTATTCAATAAACGTCATATAATATTAGATGCAGTATTAAAGTATTTAACTAATTATTAATTATTTGTCAAGTTCTCGTTTTTAAAAAAAATTTGACGACCAAAGCAAATAGTCAAATTATATTTTAACCCATCTTTGATCTATTCAGATTATTCAGTTTTTATTTATTTATTTTTATTATTTATTTGTACATACCGAATTCATCTGGTACTATTATCTTCTGATACACACCCATATTAAATAATTGTTTCATTTTATTAAATATTTATTAAAATTTTAAACGGCTTTATAAACAATATTTTTTTATCGATTAAAAAAAATTTATAGCATCCACAAATAATTTAATTAAAAATAATGTTTTCTATGTACATAAAACTACACCAAAATAATAAAATAAATTCAATGAGAATGCTCTAGACACATGACAAACATAATTGCACGCAACATTCGTAATCGTATGCTGCACTGCAATGACGTCACGTTCATTTTCTTCCAGGAAAATACGCAAAAATTAAGAAATGTACGTCTCGAGATAAAGAATTTTCGTATTTTCCCATTCTATCTTTAGTACCTTTATTTTTAATTTACTTTATTACATCTTTTTAAAATCGATACAAAAAATACATTGAAAACAATAGCATTATTATTATAATCACACAGTAATGTCCAAAAAACTAAAAACTCTAACAGCTTATAAATTTCAATCTATAATATTTTTAATATGATTCATATATAAAATTTATACTCGAGATAATTAAATTACTGAATATACTTTTGAACTTCGAAAGAAAAGACGGCGTTAACAAAGTAAAAAATGGAGCCTTATTACTTTTTTTTATGAAACAATCCAAATTTCTATAATGTCAGCCAAACGATTTTGTTATATTTACGTACAATAACATATATTGAGGTAATTATTCTTATTCAGACTAGAAAAGGTTCTTCTGTATAGATTATTGCAGAAATAGAAAGACTTTTAGATGCTTTTTTCATAAGTTTCATATTGTTGTAAAAACCATTGAGTAATAAATTTTTAACTCTCCAGTACAAATTTCAGATACTTTTTTTTATTTTACAAACCGATAAACAGAGTTCCTTTAAAAGAAAACATTGACACTATCTTTTGCTTAATTTAAATTTTCGCGGGAATGATAATATCAATGTGTGCGTGTGTGTTTTATGATCATAACGAAACATTGAGAAAACCTATAAAATTAAGCAAAGCAACGTACGTTTATAGTTTTTCAATAAAAACCGTTCCGAATAAGATTTTTAAGTGAGAAGTAAAAACAAGATGAAGAAAATTTGAGAGATTTTGAGATTGCAACAAAAAAAAAATCCTTCAAAGAAAAAAAATAATAATTCAATCAATTTGAAATTAAACTAGCTAAAGGGAAAGGTAGTATTTGGTAGTCAAGCATGTTTGCTTTTAATGTTTTGAATTATTGCTTATGTTTTGGATCATTGGATTATATATTTCGAAGATAAAAAAAAATTTAAAAACTGGTGACGTCAGGATCAAACGAAAAAATTCAGGAAATCAAACTACGACGATTGCAAAAAGATTGAAAATTTTATACACATTAAACTCTAAGCGAAATGATATGTGCGTGATAAGATTTTTCTTGGATACAAGTAGCAATTGTAAGAAATAATTATAAAATGCGCTTAATGATTTCGTGGCACGTTAATCTCAACATGGATATTATAATAGAATCAATTTGAAAATTATTTTTCGTTCAGGAGTTTCGAGGGTAATCAGATAGATCTACAGTGGGTACAAAAAGTATTTGCATACTTACATTTTTGTTTGCAATTCATAAATAGAAGTATTAAGAAATAAAAAAATTGGTATTGCTAAGCCAAATTAAGTTTAGTAATCTAAATCAAACAGAAAAAAAATTCAAATACAAAAATAACAACTTTTTTGTAACAAAATTAAAATATCTCATGTCAAAAAAGTATTTGCACACCCGCATGAATACAAAAGAAATATAAAATACAAACAAATTTCAAATAACTAATATTTAATACGCATTCCATTACCATCTACTACTGCTTATAATCTTGCTGGCATTAACTAAATTAAATTATTTGTAAATGTAGGATCAGTATTAGAACGCTCTTAAATAAAGATTTGTTTAACGGCAAATTTGCATGATTTTTTTTTTTCTTATTTTTAAATCTGAAGAATTTAAAAGGATTCAAATTTGGTGATTGTGGCGATGTAGCAAGTCTTCTGGGTACATTATAAAGCAATCACATTCGTGTTGAACCAGCAGTGTGCTTGGGATCACTGTCTTACTAAAAATAGCACGAATTACTGATACCCAAATTTATTGCACTTTGTGGAAAGTTATTTCGCAACATATCAATATAGGCCCAAGCTGTCATATTCCCATCAATGAAACACAAATTACCAACTGCTTTACTAGCCATCCATTCCCCAAAACATAACAGAGCCACATTCATGTTTAACTGTGGGTAATACCTTTTTAGTATGAAAAGAAGAAAAAGGCTTCTCCAAATTATTTTCCTCGATTTGATTTTAAGATATTGAACTTACTCTCAACGGTGAATGTTACATTTTACCAGTAATCAATTGTCTATTGATATATTCCTAAGCGAACTCAAGTCTCTTCGGTCTATTTCGTTCAGTTATGAAAAGTGCTTTTCCTTGGAGATTTCCCATAAATATGTGCATCGAGCAGGTCATTTCGTTGGACACAAATTTGGAGCGACATCATTGGCTAATTTGATCGCACAAATAAATGGATTTTTTTATGTTTCACATGATTTTTAATTCGCTGTGAAAGTTTCTTTGGGAACCCAGAAAGCAAATTACTTGATGTAGATCCTCTTTCTTTATTACGTTTTTTAACGTGCCGAACAGTAGAGGAAACATTTACATTTTTACCCATTTCTCAATAACTTATGCCATTTTCACGAAGAGAAAAAAAAATTCTTGTAATGAAATCGACAATAAAGTTTTCTTAGGCGCCACCACAATTTGAAGTCGATTATCAACTGATAAAGTATCAAAAATACCTCCTGTTATAGTCGTTTAGCGTATGTTATAAACTAAGGGATGACTATCAAATAATTAGCATAAAAATGCAAATTTGCTTAAGTATAGTTGAATGTGCAAATACTTTTTTGGCCTAAAATATTTAAATTTTGTTTCAAAAAATTTTTTTATTCATATTATTGTACTTTTTTGTAATTAGTTTAGATAAATAAGCTTATTTTGTTTTTAAAATGCCAATTTTTGTATTTCATAATGCATTTTATTATGAAAATTTAACAAAAATGTATGTGTGCAAATACTTTTTGTACCCACTGTAGATATCTGACGTAACTCAGATTATTGCATTTTTCATTTACTGTACAGTGTACGGGCAGACAATTGTTTCTTAAACTTTTACACAACCAATAATTCTAGTGCAATGTTAAAATGTCAAATATTTTGGATTAAATATAAAACCTGAATTTCGGCTTTTTCAGGGTTATTTTGTATCTTTTTTTAAAAGAAAATAATAATTCAAAATAATAATAAAGACCTTTAAAAATTCAATTTATTATTGAGTTAAAGTATATAAAGTATTAATTTAAAATAAAAATATTTTTTAAAAAAATGAGCTTCCCAACTTCACGTTTAACACGATAAAAAAATCCAGGCTTTATTTCATTCATTCATTTGGAGTTGAAAAAAATTTAAATAATTTGATTTACATACTTCATATTACATGAATATTCCTTAAAAAATAAAATAACAAAGATTCAAGGAATATATTCTACATTCAAAGATTCATAAAACGTATTTCATGATTCAAAGGAACATATTCTATATTCAAAGATTGACAAAAAGTATTTCATGATTCGAAGGAACATATTCTATATTCAAAGATTCAAAAGATGTATTCTATGACTCAAAGATATACATTCAAGAAATGCAATCTATTATACAAAGAATTGTATTCAATGATATAAATGAATTTATGAAAAAAAAGTTTTAAGTAAAATTACATAGCATAAGGATATGTAGACTTTTCTTGAAATAATCAAAAACAAAAAAAGAAAGGAAAAAAATTTTGGTGGTCTAATCTAGCTTATTATATATCTCAATAAATATTCAAAAATAATTTTATTTGAAAAAATATTAATGTACAATAAATGAAAATCAAATTATTTACTGACCACATTAATTTTTAGTATAATTGTATTAAAATTTTAAAAGGTGGTCGTGGCAGAGCATAATTTGTCTACACCGAACATGGACTAATAATGCTTGTACTATGAAGCCGAATGCATAAAGTCAAACTAAAACACATAAAGAAATTATGAAGCAATTTAAAATTATTTTACATGAATTCCATGGATCTACTTTCCATCCAATTTATGAAAATTATGTTCGTTAATATGCTAAGATTTAAAATTTTCAGATTTAATTAAGATAAAAGTGTTAAACCCTGAATGCTTTGTTTAAATCAAGTATTCTCTTAATTTTTAATTTTATTTATTCCTTAATATTATTTTAATGCTTTTTCAGACCCAGTACATTTCATATACGATTGGTCTGATAACCTTAATGGAAAATAATTCAAACCCATGGTCACAGTTACGTCATTCAACGTAATAAAAACCCGTTTTTGGTTTAAATGATCCGATTAGCTGATGTAGCGTACTACGCTCCGAAGGTTATCAATAAAAAGAAGAAATTCAGCAGTAAAATGATATAAAAAGTAACACTTACTTTTTATCTATGCCCTTTCAGCAACACTTGGCGATTCTAAGATCAGAATTAGTCCAACCAGCTAGATAAGCATCTTTTTCTTCCCACAGATATTCGTTCTTTTTCTTTTACTTTTAAGCGTTTACTCGAACGTTTCGCTTTCGTTTCCGAACATTCTAAAGTAACTTTTAACAAGAAAATATCTCTGCTTTCAAACAGAAGAAACTCTGTAACGGCACATAACAGATTCTTATACACGGGCCCCTGACCACGTGATTTGCACGCGACGCCGCTGTCGAGAATCTTTTTAAAAAGAACACCCGTGAAAAAATATTTCGCTCCCATCCACTTGATTTGGCGGCACGGCCTTAGTGCTTGCAACTCACACAACTTGAAAGTGAGTTTCGTTCTGCGATGTGACGTCAGTGAAAAAGTGCCTAATCGGGTAACCAATCGGAAATGAAGGTGGAGCTTACGCTTAGTGGTTGAAGACTACATGTGTTACATGTTAATTTTCAGTTTTATTCTTTTTTTTTCCTATCTATCCCGCAAAAGTGGCGAGTCGAGAGACGATTGCTCTTTCGGGTTTCCAAAAAGACCCAGAAAGCTTTTTTTTTTTTTTTTTTGCTTGTAAAAGGAAGTTAGGTTGAAGGAATTTTATTTATTTCCTGTTGGTAGAAGGATAAGCAATAAATAAGAAAAACAAATCAATCCGCAACAATTCGAAACTGTCTGTGCATTGGCGGTTTTTTTTATGAGTCACTTTGCGAGTTTGGGTTTTCTAAAAAGAGGTTATCTGTATAGGTAATTTCGACGCCTGACGCGGTTTTCACCCAATTTAGACCTGAATTTTGCTGTCAAACGTGAACAATTGTAGTTTTTGAAATACGAAAGTTATCTCAGCGCAGTTAAATGTGATTAAATAAAAGTTTCGGCTTTTCTCAGAGGGACATTTCCGTAAACCAGTCTATCTATATTTAAGATAAACTCCATTGAAATAATTAAATCTTTTTTTTTTCTGTATCAATGCCTAGTATTTTTGAAGGCATGATAATATGCACAAACAAGGTGATATATTAAACTCACCAAAATTCTTTAGGAAAATGAAGTTTATGTCACACCCCGGCATTCTTTACCTCTGAAACTTCCAAAACAAGACAATTTTAAATTAATTTAATTTAATCTCTATATGAGCAGCTTTTCAATTTTTTGTATATGTGATTTAAAGAAAGTATAATATACGTCAAAAAATTAAAACACCAGATTTTGACAATCATCACGTTTTTAGACCTGCATGAGTTAAAAAAAAAGCATATTTGGAAAATGTCTGTCTGAAAATGACAAAGATAACTCAAAAAGGCTTTGAGTTAGACATGAAATTTAGTATACGATCTGTATACCCTCTTTGTAAATTTCTATCAAATTTTGAGCAAATTTCGAATATAATTTAACACGATAACTACAAAACAATGAGAGCTAAATATATTAATAGTCTAGACATCTATCAAATTTTGAGTGTTGATCGTCTCTCAGTCTATATTTTCAAAAACTTGTATACGCGATAACTAAAAACATAATGAAGTAAAAATGTAAAATTTCAAATGCGATTTTGTGACTACAAGTGTAGTTATGTATAAAATTCGATTGGGGGTCTTATTCAAATTTCGAAATATTAACCGTACGCCAGGGATTAATCGGTAAATAATTCTCCAAGGATGGCACTATAGATTCCGTAAAAAATGTTAAATTCACGTCATATTTCGTAATTCCTGTACGCCAGTGCTGTGCAAGTCGTTCTTTGCGACACCTTTATCAGTGCGTATGAGAGAGTTTTGATTGGGCCACTCGCGCTGGTTGGTTACAAATATCGCGATAAACTTCAACAAAAATAACAACTTAGTAACAAACAACAATAATAACAAAATAACAACTTCAAAATAATAGATTTCTTTATTTTATTTACAAAAAAAATTTAGGCTTCAAAAATGGTTTCGAAAAAAAAAAATACTTAAAAAGTGACCACTGTGATCTGTAAACGAGTTTGTAATAACATGTAAAAAGCTTTCACAATATTATTTTAAAATGTAAATTATTTTTTATTGAAATTTGAATGAGAAAAGTACCCATGTAACGAAATTTAACTCTCATTCCGTAAAGTTGCCAAAAAGAAGAAAGTTACTTACTTTGCCTTTTTGATAATTCGATCCTGCTCACATATCTCGTCCAAATTCAATATTTTTAAGTCGTTAAAACTTTTGAATTATCTGGTTTATATGCTCCAGAAAGTACAAATCGTCAGACCATCAACTCCTTGTCAGATTTGGTGCAAAAAAATTTTAATGTCTAGAGTACAGATATTAAATCTGTGCATCGAATTTTGTCCTCCAGCTCTCTTCGTTTCATAGTTATCGTGCTAAATTATATTCGGACAACTAGACAGAGTTCTTCCGAATAGGTTTTGAAAAAATTTACAAATTTGTTGTTATTTTTTAAGTGTGTTAGTTATCTTTGTCACATAAAAACAAAAAGGCAGATAATTTCCAAAATTGTGTTTTTCAAACTCAACGAGACATGCAGATTTATCAAAATCTAGAGTTCGAATTTTTTGATGATTACAATACTTTCTTTACCTGTTTTAACTTATTTAAATCTGTCAGACATCTTTAAAATTCAAGAATATTTTTGTGGTTCTTACAATAACTGTACATGCCAGACAGGAATACTCAGAGTTATCCTCAAAACAAATCCCGCTCACTCTCAGCATAAAAACTCCTTAATATCAATCATTGCTTCCGCCAGCGCAAAACTGTCCTTCTACTCTTCACTTCACATCCTTTTTAGGACGGACGGAACAGTCCCTTGGTGGTTAGAGACATAAGTGTTTTTTTTTTCATATTAATCTGTTTTTTGTTGTTGTTGTTTTCAATCAGCTGATAAATTCACAAATCAACAACTTCTAAACTTTGCATAAAAGTATTTCAATTCTGTTTAATAACATTTACCATTTAGTTTGAATAACTTTTAAACCCTCATTTTTAAAAGGCGTAATGCTAAAATCAACTCTCATGAATATGATCAACTGCAAATTATTTTGTTATTTCAAATTACTCCAATAATTGCTGTTTACAAATTGCTAACATAAATATTAATTAAAAATAAGTAAAAAAAATATCTGACTAAAATAATTTGAGGAGAGAACAGGGAAATTTAAGAATTGTATTGCCTAAAGGTCCCTATAGGATTTAAATCAGCTCTGCCACTTGTTATTCTATTACTAGAGAAATTATTCAGTTGGAATAATAGTGGATAGCATCAATGAGTCACCATTTATTTTTAAAAAATCTCTATCCATTTTCCTATTTTAACATTAATGATTCACTATATTAAATTTGAAAAGGAGGCTCTCTAAGTATTAAGTAAGAGCAATCGAACCAATAAATTGGAACGCGTCACAGCCCAAACTATTAAAAAATATCTTGCCTTTTTATCATTGAAATAAATAATGTTTAAAGCTTACATTTAGAATCTAATAATATTGAAAAAAATAACGGGATAGAATCGGAATTTGTCCTTATAATTGGAAGCCTACATTTTATATAAAGTAGAAGAAATGAAAAAATTAACCATACCGCTGAAATTACTTTTTAAAAAAATGAAATAAAATTAATTTTTTTCGAAAAAAAAATTGCATGATTTTTTAATTATTAATAAAAATCTAGTAATTTTTATTCAGTATCGGAAAAAAATCGGAGCTTTTTTTACGAAATCAGTGGTTCCGGCACCTTACGCATTGCATGTACGTGTTCCCTTTTTTAATTCAATAGCTTATTTAAGTTCCGCAGCATATTTTTTACAGTGTAAATATTTTTTGGATTATTTTTTTTTATTCATGAAAATGTAATTGCTTTTATTTATCTGTTATGATTTTAGATTGTCTGTCATCCAAGTCTTTGAGCAATAACTTTGAAATAAACATTTGGTGCTTTAAAGTATTTTAGTAATTAAGGGAACGCAGTGAAATATATAAGAATGTGGTCAACTTTAAATTTGATAAGTCATTACTAAGATCCTAATATTTTATATTTCATAGAATTTGTATTTAAGATTTTACTAGACAACCAAGATAATAAAATTCTGTATTTTATCGGCTTCCAGTCACTTTCAACTTAGAGATCTTAGGAGCTGCTTCGTCGGAATATTCGTATTTATATGCATTTTTTAATAAATAGAAAAAGAGTATGAAGTCATTAATTTTTAAATAATAAATTTTATAATTTTTGTATTCACTCCTAATCGTGTTAAAGTTTTGAAATTTAATATATTTATCCATTTATAATTACTATTTTATTATTTTCAGAACTTAGTGAATCCATTAATTAAATTTTATTTTGATTCCACGTGCGTGGCGCCATCTATTAATAAATTTGAAAACACTATTCTAAAACTTTAAAATAATTGCATATTAAATAAAAATCTGTAATTGCATGTGATTAAAAACACGTTAAAAATGATTAAAATGGAAAATTCTACATTTTAAAGCACTGATAAAAGTGTATTGTTAAAAAGTGTTTTCTCCAAATTTATTTCCGTCAAGGACAACGAAACTAACACCGAGAATGCCCAATTTAATCTAGTACGAATAGCCCCTTCCTGGGGATTCAGTCCAGTGTTTTCATCCTAAAATAAGTTTCTATAATCAGACCCGAATTATTGAAATGAGGAAGACTGGACTTAGCTCCTTCTTCATTGCCTCTTTTAATGCCGATATGGGGTAGTGTATTTAAATTTATCTTTAACATCTAGGGTATTAATATCATGAGACAAGATTCTGACATAAGAATAAGTATTCAGTAGAAATCGAGCAACGAATAAGTATTAGAACAGCCTTCTTATCTTGTTTAGAAATAATTTAACGTTGCAGTATTTGACCAAATCAAGCCCTAATTTATATTTCATTTTAGTACTTACAAAAGAAACTTTTTATGCACTTAAGTGTAGGTGCAGATCAGGGAAACGGAAATATTATTCTATGATATGATAGTACAAATTGCTTTCAAAGAAATAACAAGGAAAAAGATTCATTCGACAATTGAATTGACACACTTTCAGATCATGCTCATAAACAATTTTGAACTCAGATCGGAGATGGATTAGAGTTGGATTAGAGATGTTTACTATACAACTCATGTTCTTCAATTCAATTAAATTTATCTTCCGTAGATGTTGAACAATAGGCTTTCACGTTCCAACTGATTTAATTAATAACGATTTTGTTTATATTGATCTTTGATCGTACAACTATCAGCCACAGGTGCTATGAATAAAAAAAAAGGGGGGGATGGAGTGATTAAATAATTCGGGTAAAGCAAGAAGCAAGCCACCAAAACCATTTCTTTCACTATTCTGAAAGGGCAACACATATTCAGATACTAATTGCAAAATAAGATTATTGTAACGGGCATTAATAAAATACCCATTGCAGTACTCCTTCTATCTTGATTAGACTCGGCAGTAAAGTACTTTTTATTACAAGGGAGGGAAAAAGAAAAAGAAAAAAAAGAGTGAAAGTGGTCTTTCCGAAACTTTATCTCTTACTATTTCAAACAGACGTAATAACTCATCGTCCTCCAACTCCACCAACCGCGTTTAAAAATTGTGAATCCTTTGCAAGTTAGTGAACGACACAAAATCCCATTTTTATATTTTGAGTCTCACACAATGTTTTGCAGTAAAGAAAATTGAACATACATAGTAGATTTTTTACTTTTAACCGAAACTAAAATTTGACACAACACTATAATTTTAGTTATAAGATCACGTATGAAATTCCATTTATCTACATTTTCTTACTTTCGAGGCATCGCGCTTATATGCATTCAAACATACGAACCAATGTAGGATCAACTCTTTTTATCTAATTTAATTAAATTTGATAAAGGATTTGCATGCTAAAACTGTACTTCAAATTTCATTTGTACAAATCCTCGTATTTTTGAACTACCGCGTTTGCACGCATGAACCGACAAATGGTCACCGACTTGATGAATTTGGATCAAAATTTGATAGTGCTCCATATTTCAGCCTAAATTGCAATGATGTAGCTCATTATTAATATTTTTTTTTTGTATTTGTGATGTTAATATGTATTTGGACAGACTGCCTCTGAAGGAATTTTATTCAAAATTTGAAATCTATAAGTAATAAAGACTTCTTATCAAATTTATTCCTTCTATTTCGTTGCGATGATATGTTCACAGATGGACAGACTTAAATTTAAAAAAATAAGATTCGTAGATGATTTGAATATAAAGATTCTTCAAAATCCCAAGTTCGAATTTTTCGCCGATTCTTTCTTTTTGTATACGAAAAAAATTATCATTCGTAAATATATATATATATATATATATATATATGAAAAAAGAGTGGTGATAAGTTGAATCTATACTACTATTATAAATGTGAAAGTTTGGATGGATAGATGTTTATTATTCAATCACGCCAGAACGGCTGTACGGAATTGGATGAAATTTAACACAAACCTAGATTATAGTCAGGAATAGAACATAGACTGATTTTTATTCCGGTCAATTTAGTGGCTTTTTTTTAATTAATTAAAAACTAACTTTCGCACCAAAATGCTGAGGCCAAATCCCTCCAAATATGAGTAAGGCTCGGTTTTTTTTCCCAACAGTAATCAGGTTAAGCTTAGCATCATTTCGACCGATTATTTCAAACAATTCTGTTTATTTTCTTAGTATTTGATGTATTTAAAATCAAATGTTGTTGATTAATCGATCGTACGAATTCATTCTAAAATACTTTTAAATTAAAAGAAAACAGAATAAAGGAAATAAAAATTTATAATCTGCATTGCTTTACCCCAACCGGCGTAGGAAAGTCAGGTATTTGAGTAACGTCAACTGACGTTAAAAGTTCGAGCGTGATTATTGACAACTGTGTTTTCCTTTAAATTCAAAATTTAAAAATTATGTGAATAATGCTGTTGCAGTTAAATCTCGATAGATAAATAAAATAGACTTGACTTGATTTTAAAGAAACACGGACTTGATTTGCTATTTTGTTTTATTTTGGGTATACAATGTAAATAAATTGTTTTTATGTTAGTAGTATGTTTTTGTTAATAAATTGCATTCATGTTATATATTTTTCTTATATGTTTATACTTTTAAAAGTGTCGTTCTTAGGTTAGATTTAATTTTTTTTTTATTTATCATTATTTGATATCGTACATACACATCAAAATTTCCACGTGAACAGAGTTGCGGGTAATAGCTAGTAAAAATATAAAGCTGAGCAACGAAAAATTCTTGAATCAACTAAAACTATTGATTTAAAAAGAAAATAAATAAATAAACGATGAGATAAATTATTAGTATCAAAAAAGCGATCAAAACCACAACCTAGGTAGTACCCAGTCAAACATTACAGACTTCACAAAGAAAATCTAGGAATGAAAAATACAAGAACTTATTAGTTCAAAATATATGTTTTAATTCTGAATCAGAATTTTCAACTTCTACACTATATAAAATTAGCAAGTACCATTTACAGAAAACTAATGGGTATAAAACTCGATCTTTTAAATATTTCAATATTGAAATCCATCGCTGAATGTGTTGCGAGCAATGATTTGAAAAGACACCTTGGCGTATGTGTTGGCGGAATTGTGCCAATACGTAGGTTGAATTCCGCCAAGGATCGAACCTGCGATGCTCAGGTTTGAAGGCCAGTAACTTATCCACTATACAAAAATGGCCACCAATGTTTACTGGTAGTTACTGGCTTATTAAGATGTCACCACAAAACTCGCCTACCAGTGAGTTCGGTTGAGAAACGAACGATATTATTGCGCCAAGCGTTATGGCTAGTATATGAGCGTTGCTGCTGCGTCAAGTGAGTCTGACGACTTTGCGTAGGTGCGTCAAGTGAGTCTGACGGCTTTGTGTTACTGCGTCAAGTAGGTCTGACGACTTTGCGTTGCTGCGTCAAGTGAGTCTGACGACTTTGCGTTGCTGCGTCAAGTGAGTCTGACGACTTTGCGTTGCTGCTGCGTCAAGTGAGTTTGACGACTTTGTGTTGCTGATGGAGAGATGGCGCCATGAGAGCTGTTGAAAATTCATCACGTCCGGGTCACCAATTTGGCGTACGTGTTGGCGGAATTGTGCCAATACGTAGGTTGAATTCCGCCAAGGATCGAACCTGCGATGTTCAGGTTTGAAAGCCAGTAACTTATCCACTATACAAAAATGGCCACCAATTTTTACTGGTAGTTACTGGCTTATTAAGATGTCACCACAACACACACCATTATCTTGTTGATCATCGGTTGCATAGCACAATAAAACTAGTGGAAGTGGTCTCCCCCAAAAACTTTCACGCATACCCTCTAATAAATTTATCATGCCTGTGAACCTTACATAGCGTTGACATACTTTAGTTACGAAATATTAAATTTTGCCTTGATATCATCATTTTTCCGTATATCGAACCATCTTTGACGATTAATCCCTGTAAGCGTTAAAAGTACCGACAAATCGAATTAGCTCTTTAGACATGTGTTCCTTAACCAACTAAAACAAAAATGTACTACAAAACTTGCAAATGCAGTCACAAAAGCCCATACCAAATTTGATATATTTAGTCCTTACATTTTTGAACTATCGAGTTAATATGTATCTTAAAGTACAGACCGACACACATTGAACCTGTAGTTAGATTTGGCACAAAATATGACTGTTGTTAAGATGTTAAATCAGTATACCGAATTTTATCTGTGTAATTTTCTTGATTTTGAAATTATCGTGTTAATTTACATCCGAACAGATGATGTCAAAGTCATCTATATCAATGATAACCAATTTTAATTTCGACTTCTGTATAATACTCCATCCAGACAACTCACTTGTAACAAATAAAGTCATCAAGGAATTCCCATAGTTTCTTAAAGTAATTGAGAGAATCTTTCAGAATCGGGATTAATCTGATCAAAAAATCTAAGTAAAATTTATTCACACACATCTTTTCAATATAAGCTATAAAATAAAAGAGAATAGATCTTTCACATAATTAGTTGTCTATCATTTGACAGTAATTACAATGTAGTCTCATGATCTAGAGATGTCCAAATTTCATTTCAGTCAGGTTCTGAATTTCAGTCATTTAAACAGAAACAATGGTATTATTGTTCAGCAAATGATCTATTTATTTTATACATTATAACTAAACATATTTTAAGCATGTTCATTTGTGGTGAAAGATCAAATTTTAAAAGAATTTTTCTGGAACTTATTCACCTCAGCCTTCAACATACTTTATATTAATATTATACTTTTTATTATTTCTTGATAATCAGCTTACCTATTTATAATCTTTAAAAGAAAGGATTAAAGACCATTAAATTTCTGGTAAACGAGAAAGTGGTAGCAATTCTTTATTTATGAATTGCTAAAATAGAAAATTGTGTATATATAAGAATACACTTATGAATATATACAGAAATATTTATGAATATACTGATCAAATGTTTGAAATTATCACTTTTTTTAAATACGGTTTTAAGTAATTTACATGGACTTATTTTTAATAGTTTTTCTAAACTAATATTTAATCAATTGGAGATAAAATAGACAAATTCAGAACAAAATAGGAATTTTCCCATGATTCATTCAACCTTGGTAATTAATCGGATAAATCACACAAAACAAACAACTGCTAATTTTGCCAAATGTGTTTTTTTTTTAAAAACAATTTGGACATTTTAGATACCCAGACTGTTACAACTAAAAATGAATTTCTTGCTTATTTAATCAACAAATGGGTTACAAGATATCATTGTAGAAAGAAATTTTTTTTGTAACTTCTTTTATTATTTTAATTTTTTTCATTTAGCAATAAAATGAATATAACTTCATATATTTCTCTGAACAAAGAACCAAATTCTTGTTGTTTAATTTTTTGAAAATTATGAAATTATTTTCACGATTTTAAATAAATTAGAGAAAGCTTTGATTAAATAAGAAAACAAGAGCCAACAGAAAATTTATATCAATTCATACTTCTGAGATATGGTGAAGTAATCAAAATAGTAAAAAAACAATTATGCATTGGTATGTTGTCAGCTTTGCTAATAAAAAAACTGCAGTAAATGCAATGATAAATTAATAATTTAACAAATTGTGTTAGGTAAATATGCATGGATACAAATCCATTACTTTATTAATTGTTTTATAATTTAACATGCAAGTACCCCCCCTCCAGTTTTTTTTGGGGGGGAAATAAACTTTAAGGGGGGAAATTCCTCAATGATATGTTCAACCAGTTATGTTTTACTAAAGTGTCAAAACATACAATATAAAAACTTACAACCATTAAATTAGCAAAACAAAATTATATTTTATTTATATTATATATATATAATTCTAAAACAATTCTCTTGTCTCAATGAATCCGAATATTTTAACTATATGCACATGTTTTAAATTATTAGAAAATGCAAAACATGGATATCAATATCACTCATTGTTTTATTAATAATCTATCTCTGTGTGAAATTAATACAGTGTTATCAACAGACAAAGCAAGGCAAGGCAAGTAAAAATGAAGTTAAAAAAACATAACAAGCTACTGGAAAGTTCTTTTATTTCATTTTTATAATACAATCTGGAGGAATATACAAAGAATCCGATTATCTGGCATCTTTAAACAATTGCATGGCACCAGATAAATCTATTCTGTTTCATATAACAACCCCAGGCGCAACACCTCAAAATAAAGTTGATATGCCGAAATTTCATTCAAACACTATTGCTCAGCAATCAGGTAGAACTTTACAAAATTATACATTCATAGCACCTTATCACACTGAATCAAATTATAGAATTCTCTATACATAAAAATTCAATTAAAACAAATGTCCACATTTAAAGTAGAGTTGTTAACTTTCTTAAAGTTAATTATTGCTCTGCAGAAAATACACTGATTGCGTAGATAGTTTCAAGTGACTGGAAACAAGTGGGGAAAGTTTATTCGTTTTTACAACAGGCAAATTCAAAAAACAATTTTATGAAACAGCAATGTTTGGCTTTAACGAATGTAAAAACCTACCCATGGTATATTAGCTAAAAAAATATTGATACCATCACCCCAAAAGCTGTCCAAATATTGCAGACATATTTTTCATTTTTATTTTGGAAGAGCACTTCCGGAACAGATGAGTGAGGTGTGGCACTAGGAGATTCTGAAATCTATGCAAAAGCCCCAAACTCCTCTATATGCCCAAAAGGAATTGCAGAGCTATTGCAGAAAAAATATTTTTTTTTTCATTGCGTATTTAACGGCGCGAGGGACCCCAGGCTACAGGCTTGGGAGGCATATCTCCCCCGGAGCCAAAGGACGGGAATTCTTGTGTATTTGTGGTATCTGGAGCTGCACCCTTCTTGTCCCATGGAGCACCTTTAACAACAAAGCCTTTGTCATTACGGTTGGTCTCATTCTCATGGGTGCCATTGCGACTGGGAGGCATGGTATATTGCCGCATCAGATCCCTCTCTCTCAAGTCTTGTATCTAAAACATAAAATAAGGATTGCATGTTACATAAAAATTATATTTTAAAATATTAAAATTTTATGGTTAACAAGAAGAAACTGAAAGTTTCAATCATTACCAACATTTCTGAACCAATCACATTAGTCCACTTTTAATGTGGCAAGAGATTTAAGAAAAAACCTTTTACTTCATTAGGATATTTTCAAAACTGAAATTCTTCAATTAACAGAGAAAATGATAGAAAATATAAATCTGAAAATAACAAAAGCACCAGACGATGCAATTTAACTACATTCTTTTCAGTACTTTTCCAATTAAAAGTTTCTAAGCATACAATATATATCTTGAATGATGCAAATTTGATGCTGTTTAAAAACTCCAAATACAAACAATCTATTTGTTCATTAAAAAATATAAATATTAAGGCATTCCTTAATATGAAAATTTGACGGTACAAGTATTTAATTTATGGTCATAGGAAATGCATCTTGCATATCTACAAATTTTTATAAACCCAATTATCAACCAAAATACAGTTACCAAATTACATAATTAAAATGCAGTTTCAGAATAAATTTTTAAAAAAATCTCCCAATTTACTAAAACCATCAAAAACTCAATAAATATCATTAAGTATGACTCAAAATAATATATATTATATATATATATAATTATAGGGAGATGGAATGAAATCCTGCAATGTAATTGCTATTATCAATGACATATATCCATCAATTAAGAAAAGTATTCATTTTATCAAACAGTTACAGAGAGACTAGGACATTGTGAAATAGCAAGATATAATTGATATATATAGCCCTAAAAGATTGAAAGAGTGTTTCTCCTTTATATACGATAATAAATTAATTTTCTAAGCAAAATATTTTATTCAAAAAGTTAAAAGTCAAATGAATGTATTAACAGAATTTTTTTAATTTCACATCACTCTTTAAGGCTATTTAAATAATCAACTTGTAACTATTACCATTTTAAATATTTATATAAGCTTTTAGCCACAAAAGCAAGTCTTTGCACAATTAAAAAATACCATGCTCTGAATATTTTCTCTTTTACGAATAAAATAGCGAAGTAATTATTTACAATTTATATAAATTTGAAATCCCCTAATTCTTACATATTCTTCCTCGAGATTCAAGAGATGATCTTTAGCATCCAGGACATCATCTTCAGCACCTTGGATTACAACTAAATCAGGATCTGGATCAGATGATCGAGGGAAGCGAATATCAACTTTGAACATATCCATAATTTTGACAACATTGCGGCCTCGGCTTCCAATAATGCGAGAATGAACACGAGCATCAATGGAAACTTCCTCTTTGTACATATCCTCCTATAAAACAAAGTTCCAATTAATTAAATGTGTTTAATATACAAGAGAGAATGAGCTATTTTTTTTTATGAAAAAACAAATACAATATATATTTACTTGAAAAATAGTATTTCTAAACAACAATTGGAAAATATTTTAGAAAAGGTTAAATGATATGTTTAATGAACATTAAAGAAACTTGATCAATTTAATAAACAATTCAATGAATAATTCCTACCATAACAAAAATTACCTTCTTTAAAAAAGGAAGCATTATCGATTACTTTATACAATTCTTAAAAAAGTAGCATCTCAGTAATTTTTTTAATATAAATTTTGGATAAGTTAGAATAGGGCTGAAATGCAGCTCAAAACTTCATAAAACTTGAAATGGAGGTTCTCATAATTTTCGTATCCTTAAAAGCTTACTATATTATGGAACTAAATAAAGATTTGTAAGTATTACACAACTGCTATGGCAGGCATTTTTCAAAATGATTAATTGATAGTTACCCTACATCAAAGTTAACAGAAATGAGATTTGAAATCACAAACTGCATTCCAATGAATAAAGCTCCCCCCCCCCCCAAAAAAAATGCATCATAAGGTGTTATAAATTCAATCGATCTAAGGCTTTAATACTGCTTAGCTTTAAAATGATCACTTCTATTTTAACTTAGAAATCTAATGATACTGCCATTCACCACTCCACTTCTTTAATCAGATGGTAAATTTCACTGTTTAGAGATAAATTTACTTAACAAAGAAGCATAAAAAATGATTAAAGTTTAATCAAACAAATGAGGAAATTCCCTTTTGTTACACTTTAGGTCATTGCTTGCATTTTCTAAGCCTGCTTTTCTATTTCTTCTTTATTGGTAAATATGTGCATTGTGGCTAATTAAAATTGACCATGGATTATTTTGATTAAATTATTACCAACTGATACTATCCCCTATTTTAAATATTTCAAGACAACAAACTAAGTTTTAGATTTCCTTAAAAGTTGATGTCTGCAAAATAGAACTGTATTTTAATATATACATTTTACAGTTAAAAAAAAATATTTCTACTTAAAAAAAGATAAAGGGAAGATTTGTAATTAAAGTGGAAGAGGTATATTTTAAGAACACATTTAAACCAAAATATATAATTAATAAATATATTTGATACTTGGATTTTAAAACTTTATTAGAATACTTACTTGCTCTTGAACCAATTTCAAAATGGCTTCCTTAGCAGCCTCGGTATCTTTTTCATATCCTGTTATAGTAATTACTTTATCATTGGCACTATCTCGTTCAGGAAAATTGATCTGCACATTGTGATCTTTTCGAATTTTAGAAATAACTGCTCCATTGCGACCAATAATTTTGGGATGATACTGAGGATCTACTTCAACAGTCAGTTGGAAGCTTCTCAACAGCTAAAAAAAATAATAAGATGTAAATTTAATTTTTTTTAATGCAAAACAGAGAAAAAAATTTGAAAAAACAAAGATCATTTACATTAATAATCTAATAAAGGGGATTTTTCATTAATTTAAATCTATTGATATACAAAATGCAGTTTCGATTCAAGTATGCATCTGTAAAAATAATCAATGGATGTACTTTTTTTTTTTTTTTTTTTTTTTTTTTTTTAATGTGACAAAATGACTGTCAATACAGAAAGGTTCCTTAAAAAGAAAACTACCTTCTAAATTTATGCTTGTTTTTGTTTGAAGCTGAAGACGGTTTGAAGATTTAGTTCCACTATTTCGGTATAGGAACAGATTGTCTAGTTCTATTTTGCAGTATAAACATTCAGTTAAAAAACAAACTCAGCAAGAACAAATATTTTCAATGAAAAAGATCAATAAATGCACTAAAATTCATACTACTAGTGAAGTTTCTTGAAAAAAGATTATAAATCTGTCATTTCATACATTTTTCCTTATTCAGCATATATTATATATATACTTTTTAAGAAGGATAGCTCATTAGATTATCATAACCTTTTTGCGATGGGAATTGCTAAAGCGCGCTTATCGCTGAGGCCGGCAGTTTCTTTTGCGAGTGTCTGTCCAGGACCGGAGGATTTTTTGCTGTTAAGCCTAAATCCATGAATTTACCGAAGTATCAACGCATTGTTTAATAATGCTCTGTATAGAATTTGAACAGCATATGCTTTTTTTATACATATTTTATATACTTATGTCATTTCTTATATCTTTCAGGCTCAGTTAAATATTTGCGACGTTTCAACATTGCAACGGTAAAAACAGAAAGAATTCACGTCTACAAAATCTAATTATCCACTAAAAACTGGACTGCAAACCGAAATAACCAACGCTCTAGCGAAAATAAAACTCCCTATTTACTATAAACAAATACCACGTGCGAATTTAAAGAGCCGTCATAAAGCATTTCATCAGGAAGTATTTATTTCCCCCTATGTTTATACAATCGAAAACCATGTGTATGCGAGTCATGCTTCTCTCATTTCGAGTAGAAGGTCAGATCTACATGTATCTGAAACTATATGGACATACAATGCCATCTTGTGCCGAAAATTATATTTTTTAAAGCGTTCTAGGACACTGGCACAAATGTGTGACGACCGAGGGTGAACGAGAAAAGGCTCTGTCATGCCGGTGTGTCGGCCGGGAAATGAGCGTGTTTCTTGCTGGCACGTATATGTGCCAGTAGGCGCGAAAGGGATAATATAATAAATCAGCCTTCTATTTAACAATCTAAGAATTTTGCCAATGTTAACTGATTACTTTTTTTATATACCTTTAAGTTCTATAAAAAAAATATAAATAAATTTTCTAATGTAAATTTAATATACAATATCCATCTATTCCACAAAAACAGTGATATTATATTCATAAACTAATATATATTATAATGTCATGTACAAGGAGGAAGATGGAAATTTTGAACAAATCTTAACATACTCTATCTTGTTTTTCAAGTTCCAATTGTTCAATCCTTTCTTTCAGGGCCTCTTTAGCTTTTGCCACATTTTCAGGTGGCCCCTTAATAGTGATAACATCAGATTGCTCATTTTGAGGAGGAATGATAATATTGACATCATACGTTTCCATCATGCTTCGAACATCTTTGCCTTTCTGGCCAATGATAAAACGATGAAGGTCATATGGCACTTCCATTTCTTCAGTAACTGGGACACTATCCTGTAAAAATCATTTAGCAATCATGTCAGATTTTGAAATTTTTATTTATTCAATGTTAAACATCTGTTTCCTAAAATTTATTTTATATTGAAAATGTTATTTTTGGAAAAACATTATGCAGTTCATTAATAAGCAATAACAATTATTTGGATAATGTAAAAACTCATGCTATTTCATTAAATTAATTAAAATAATGAAAAACAGCCTGCAGTGATTAACATATTGATTAGAGGCTGAAATATATGACAAATAAAAAAATTGATTTAAGGGGAAACTGGTATAAAAATCTAAACGAATTTTACTCTCCATGATACCATCTGTGCCACAATTCCAATTTTTATCCATTATTAAGATCCCTTCGACAGAATTGTGTCTAGTATGAGACGGATAGAAGAGGAAAGCAGAAGGAAATGACCATAAAAAAGTATTTTGAACTTTCATAAAGGAATTTCACATAAAAGTATTTGATTTTTTCACATGGAATTATTGGAAAATAACAGGCAACTTAAAAGTTATAGTGAAGCCCAACCAGCTGGAACACAGGAACTAAAATATATATTAATTGCATATTTTTATTAACTAATTATATGACAGATTAAAATGTTTTAAATCTTGACTATAAAACTTTCTAATCTCACCATTAAAGAAAGTGAATATTATTAAGGGCTACTTCAGTTAATTATAAATATCTGGAATAACAAAATTAAAACATTTTTATTCTTTTACCTCTAACACTAAGCAATTACATACATTGGTCAGATGTTTCACAACTGTCCTGAATTAGGTAAAAAGGTACGGCAAAAGGCAAGATATAACTTAAGATCCCAGAGATATTTAAAAGAATTTCTGGTAAGCAGCTAATTATACCATTTAGATACACAAACATTTATTTAAAAAACACATTCTGAAAAATTTTAATAACTGTATTTAGACACCCAAAACATATCCTACTTTATCAATCTGAAGTTAAAGAAATAAATGTAGAGAATATAATAA
The DNA here is from genome assembly GCA_026543055.1 of Argiope trifasciata. Taxonomy (NCBI): domain Eukaryota; kingdom Metazoa; phylum Arthropoda; class Arachnida; order Araneae; family Araneidae; genus Argiope; species Argiope trifasciata. The sequence continues at coordinate 123,425 of JAPMOQ010054850.1, forward strand.
AATGCTTAAACATGAGATGATTAAATATAGAATTTGAAAACAGGCTGACCTTTAATGCTTTAGCAGCAGCTTCACAATTTTCTTGTCTTCCCTTAATAATAATAATATCTCTCTGATTAGTTTCACCTTCTGGTCCATCAGAGTGAGCATCCCCATTCATTGTAACTTTTTCTGAATCTGAATATAGAGAAGAAAAATAGTCAAATACTGTACATTTTCAAGCTTCATTTCTGATAAGCAGGTAATGCAAATTCAAATTACTACTTATGCATGTATAGGTCAAAAAATTTGAGTCTTATCAAATAAGACTAAAAAGAAATTTGATTCAACAAGCAAACATTTACCTTCAGCTCTTTCTCGGTCAGGGAATTTAATAGTCACATTATACTGACGCTGAATATTTTGAACCTTAGTACCTCTTGTTCCCAAAACGGTACGATGATGCTCTTGAGGAATTACACACTCAAATGTCACCATGGCATCCTAAAAGAATTTTTTTTTTTTTAAGAAACTGAGAAAGTTACATTTTAAAAATACTAATACTCAAGCATAAATACGTCTCTACATAAGTCAAAATATATAATATATTAGCAAGAGCATGGTAAGTTAGGGGTTAAGTTACATAACGTTAACATCTTAAATTCATATGCAAGAAAGCATCAAAAATTAAATTGTAGCATAAGAATTTAACATATGCAGTAGCTACCATTTTGACAGTTTTAGAATATTTCTCCACATGCAAATCAGCTATTCAAAAAGATTAAAATATTTAAGGAAGTAAACATATGCAATGAACTATTCAAAATATTTTAAACTCATTTATAAATTCAGCAAAAATCATTTGATTTTACAATATAACATAAAACTATTAATACGAAATAAACTTTCATAAACTAGGACAGAACAAATTTCTTTAAAATAAGTTTTGAGCTATAGGTTGAATGAAATAAAAATTTAGCATGCTAAATTAGTAAACTGAAAACTGATATCTACAACCATAGTGCAAGCTCTTTATGCACAGAACTTTTTCCTTGTATAATTCATTTACGAAAACTACTAAGCTTAAAATATCTTTTTGCATTTTCTTTATACTTTCAAACAATGCATAAAGATTATACCTTGTTTTAAAACGTATGTATTTAATTACATATTACTTATGTGCTGCAATGCATACTAATCACGCATGCTATTCCAATCAAACTGGATTTAGATAACATTTACGGTAATAAGTTTTAGAAACATGATATGGTGTTAAACTAATCAAGTGTTGTTACTGCATCTGGCATTATTAATGAAAGGTTTTAATAAGTTAATAAACTAAACTTTCATTAGTACAAAATGGATTATGAGAAATTTTTGTAGAAAAGTAACAAAGAAACACTTTTATATCAAATTGAAAAACTTAAATTTATCTTGATCTATTAGGTTAAAAAGATATTACAAAAGAGAAAATGAATGCCAATTACTAGATTTTGCCCTCCTCCTACCAACAATTACTTCTGCGATTCAATCTGATACTCAAATTTCTCTTACCATTAAATGGATACAATTAAATTTAAAACCAAAAATACGATTAAATTTCATCTTTTGGAATATTTTCCAATTAACTTTTTGAAGCAATGAAATTAATAAAGATTTACAGATTAATAAGTATCACTTCATTCCACATGTGTCACAAATACATTTAAAACAAGCATTTAGTACAACTTTTACATATAAATTTATACAAATCCATGAAAAAATTAAACAAAAAGTGTTTTACTAATTTTGGTTATAGAAAGTGAGTTGCTGCATGCTTTGCAAAAGAAAAGCCATGATGGAAACCAATTTGTGACAGATAAACCGCAAATACTTTTGAATAAGTACTAAGCTTATTCTTAAAATCTTAATCACTTTAGAAAGATAAGGATAACATTTCTTTAAATTTCTTAAAAAGGAACCATTTGAACAAGGTAATTTTTAAAAATTAATCATTCAAAATGGAAACTAAAACATTTAAAAAACCCGTCTAAATATTTAGATTAATTAACAGATTAAGTATACTCCTACATAAAGAATTTCCTATAAAAATAGAACATAAAAATTCTTCCAATGAATATTTTTCATAAAAACGAAATTTATATTTCAATATTAGTATTGTATTTTATGTATTGTGCAAAAAGAAAAATTTATATTTCTTTCAAATACCACACAAAATAGGATATTGCTAAAATTGCAATCTATCCAAAAATTTGCAGAAATCTTAATTCACCTACCAAATCTTCTACTATTTCCAGCAAGCGCTGTTTGGCCCCTTCAAGGAAATCCTTAGCTCCTTTCAAAACGACTTTACTAAGGTTGGAGCCATTTCTAGGGAAGCTTACGGTAACACCACCATAATCATTAGAAATCTGCTTCAGTACTTCAGCACCTCTTGCAACAAAGTAGCGATGATGTTTAGGATCAATATCCATAGTCAGTTCATCAGTGTTTCGCTATTCAAAATATTTCCCATTTGTTATTACACATACACATATATATATATTTAAAAATTAAATTAGAATTATCTAGAGTATAAAAGAAATTCTAAATTTAAACAAACAAAAATATATCAAATAAAAATACTAAATTTACAATCATTTAATAGTTAAGGCTTCATTTTCACTACAGCAAGATAGAAGAATGTAAAATTTTTAAATTCCACAAAGAGAGAACAATGATAATAAAACACTGTCACAAAACCACTTGTGCATATAAACACTATTTAATCACTTTTTTAATCACATTAATTTTTTTTGTAAAAAGCAAGGTTAAAAATTAAATTAAATACTGAATAGCTCAATCAAATTTTTCAAATAAAAAAAATTATTACATACATTTAACAACAAATGCATATACATAAACAGTTGAGTAAATATGTAAAGTAGAAATTTCTAAAAAGACAATATATATGTGAAGGGAGAAGAATGGAGAACAAATAATCTATACTTATAATAAAGCTCAATGTGTGTGTGTGTGTGTGTTTTGGTGCTCTACAGGCCAGATTGTTGAAACTACAGCTACGAAATTTGGTACATTTATATCTTGGAGGTTGGGAATGTGCACCTTGGAGACCTTTTTTTGAATTTTTAATTAGAATTTGAATTAAAATTTAAGCGAAATTTCGATTTTTTTCCGCTATAACTTCCGAAAATATTATCGCACAAACATTTTTACATCAAATTAAAGATTTTTTTTTTTTAAAAAAAAAAGCTTTCTAATGGTATCAGTGTTTTAAAATATAACTCATGCTTCCATTTTTAATGAATTTTTTAAAGAAATATTTTTACCATATTTTTCAACATATTTTGGACAAAACAAAATTTTAAAACAAATGAGAAATATGAATGAGCAAAGGGAAAAAAAATAGCTTTTATTAAACTGCTGCCATCATACTGACAGAAGTTCAAAATTTAAAAAAAATTAACCATGACTGCAAATTAAATTTTAAAAAATGTAACTTTCAACACGTGATTGGATAAAATTAAATAAATATTAAATGTTGTTTTCTAAAAAATAAATACAACACAAAGGTTTTTATGCAATACCTATATCATTAATTTAATAAATCGCATTTTATTTATGGTAAACATGTTTGAATTTATACAAGATATGCATTCAAGTTCGTGCCAAATGGCTAATTCATAAATTATTAGTAATTGGCATGCAAATTGTTATCTACTGTAAATTTGATCTAAATAATTACAATAAAAAGAATAATAACTACATTTTATGTAACTTGAAACAAAAAATGCATTGATGAATTATTGCTAAATTTTTTTTCATACTTTACTCTGCGAGTTATATTTAACAAAATATTTTCACTAATATTTTAAGTAAAGTTTTTACATCAGTCAGTCTTCTAAGAAATCATTAAAATTGCCTAAATTATTTAAAAGGAATATTAAAAGGTACTCTTTTAGATCTTTTCGTACACCATCTTAAAAATATATATCATTTCAGGCCAATCAATATCCGGAATCCGGCTGATAATCAAATGAATATGTGTTTGCATATATGAATGAATGAATGAATGAATGTGTGTTAATGCTCTACACACCAGACCATATGATCTAGAGATACACGACTTGCTATATATATATATATATATATATATTTACTTTGGGGGATAAAAAAGCATACCTAGGATTTTTTTTAAACTTTAATCAAAATTACACTAACATTCGGAATTTTTCTGCAATAACTCAAAAATATTAAAATCCAAAACCATTTTTTTTTTAAATTGCTTGTTTTCATTCACACCAATGTTTAAAGCTATAAATTCAGTTTCTATTTTTAATGAATATTTTTTTTAAAACAATCCTATTTTCCAACAATTAATTTCTTACAAAATGGAAGTAAAATTTAACCTGAAGAGCACATTAACAATGTACCAATAACCAGTGATTGTCATCATTTTGACAAAAACTGAAACTGAATAATTAAATTAACTCTTATTGCAAATTAAACTGAGAAAAGTGTGGTGTTCAGCACGTGTTCAAATAGAAGTGTAATGTTATGGAACAAATATAAAATGTGATATTTTCTACATGATTTCATGACAACTTATTACGAGCCAGAGAGTTATATAGTGCAATGAACAAGTAATCGTAAGGCTTCTATAATTATACGAGTTATGCGACCTTTGGAGTTTAAGTATATCTGGCAGAGAAATTATAGAGAGCAAGGCATATAAGTATTTAATTAAAAATTTTAGAATGCATTACTCTTGGTGAACCAGCTGGTCGCCAAAGGCGGCCATTTATGAATAAGATACAATAAGCAACAAATACAAGAAAATATATACAAATCTAAAAAGGCAACTCATTCTTTTACAGTTATTAACAGTAAGCTATCATGATTACAATAATGAACAAATTTTTTAAAAAAAAGCACTTTTAATATTTTAAATGAAGCAGTTGCCAATACACAAAATTCTATAATATCTCAAAATATTGTGCAATTTTATGATGTTTAATCCAAATCTTTTTATGATTAAATAACGAAAGTTATTACAAACTAAGTATACATTCAGCTTGCAATTTATGAAATTTTCAAACAAATTCAGTGTAAAAATCCACAACAAAAAATTAGTAACAAGATATTCTAGCTCATGATTTTACTATTAACCTACAAAACCAATAAGTTACTTCATTTAACATAAATCTTTACAAAATATCAGTTTAATAAACTAAATAAAAAAAGAGATTGGTACATTTAAATCAATTTACATCTGCTATTTAAAAAAAGATGTTTAAATATAGATAAAGTATTTTCTCTACTACACAAAATTTAACACTGATTTAATTACCAATTGCTCAATAATGCTATTTAATTCTGCTTTAGCTGCTTCAACCTCTTCTTTTCTACCAATGATAGTAATGGTATTCTTATCATCATCATTTTCATTAGGGAAAACAATCCTTGCCCCTGTCTTTTCACGAACCTATTAAAAAGGATATATTTCAGTATCTTGCATAAAATATTTTCATTGCTACAATTATAAATATTTATAAAAGTAAACTTATAGAAGAATGTTGACATTATATTGATGAAGGTATTTAAAAATTAATTTTTCAGATAGCAAACATTTTTAACATTTAGGGGAAAAACAAGCTTACATCCGTTTCATGACAGCTTTTCAAAGAAAACAGAGATAATGAAATAAGAGCATAAAAGAATTAGTATCCAGAATCAAATGGAATTTATAAGTCTTGATAACATAAAAATAGTTAAATATAAATGACTTTTACTATGGGAAAAAAAGTATGACATAATCTTCAGTCTTGTTTCAATATAAAATATTTACAAACAAAAAATTATTAAAATAACCTTAACGTAGGTTAATAACTTACTTTCTTGATGTTAACTCCATTTTTGCCAATCAAAAACTTATGCTGTTCTGGATTTGCTTTAATTTCTGCAGTAAATCCAACAAGTTGCTAAAATTAAAATATCAAATGTTACTATTAATAGCTCCGAGTATGTCATTACATTTTTTTAAAACTATTTTCTTTCATTAGTGAATTCAAACTATACATTTAGATTAATTATCTTTGACTTCATATCAAAATTTCAAATACAATTGTCTAACTTACCAAGGAAATTTATATCTTTAAATAAATAACATTTGATTTTAAATACAAATTATTTGCAAATATCTCCTAGTAAAATCCTTAAATACTATTATTAATCAGACATAAAATCCAATCAAAATGTTTATAAAAACCGCAAGCATAAAGTAAACATTTGATAAAAAACCCAATCAATAGATTCTAAACACATCCTATATCTTAAAATAAATAACTTCGTGTAACAAATAAATAATTTCTTTAAATTTTGTTGTATTTAGTATTAAGGGGTTTTTTTTTTTTTATAGTCATCTTCAACAAAAATTACAATCTTTAAAGAAATAAAATTGTGTTTCACACTCTAATAAAACAAATATGTAAAAATACAATGATACTCTTAATTTTTATGTCATTATAAAGAAATTATCAATTAGTGGTACAATGCATTGAAAAATTATAATTAAATATAATCTATTTACTTTAAAAATGGAATCAGCATACTTTAATAACTGCATTCATCAATTAAAATAGCAGATATTTGGAACAATCTAAATTAAATAATTCCTATTGATTTAAAATAACTAATAAAGAATTATCCAAATATAAGAAAAAAAAAGAATTAAGACTAAAACTTATCACTATAATTATGATAATTATACTTAAAAAAGAAAAAAACCTTTTCATTTGAAATTTCAAGAAGGCGCTTTTTTGCTTTCAGAACATCTTCCTTTGGTCCACGAATAGAAACTTTATCACTGCCAGTTCCTCCAGTAGGGAACTTAATGGTAACACCACCACATTCTTCAGTAATAGCTCGAATCAGTTTGCCTTTAGTGCCAATGATTGAATTGTGTAATTTTGCCGGTATCATGATTTCTTGAGTGATAACATTATCCTATTAAAAAAAAAAAAAAACATGAAATGTGAAGTTATTTATATTAGTGATGATAAAATTGAATTTCTAAAAAATAAAACAAATGCACACCAGTTCCTCTTGAATGGCAAGAATTTTCTCTTTAGCAGCAAGAACATCCTCTCTACGACCACGAATGACAATAACATCCGATTCTGCCCCTTCAGCTGGAAGATCTATTCTGGTATTTGTATCATCCCTTATCTAATATAAAAATCATATTTGATGAATAGATAATACCAACATACCACATTTATTAATTGAATATCAATATATACAGTACATACTTTTAAATCCAGAGCTGACTGAAAATGCAATATGAAAACAATTGGAGAACAAGTAATATTTTAAACACTTTGTTAAATTGAATGATATTTACTGTATTTCAAAATATAGACAATAATAACAAAAATTTTTAACATTCTGATTTATATTATAGAATTTAATAAGCTTATATGCAGAAAATTTTACAGAATTAAAAAAAATGAACACATTTTTGTTACAGAAGACTATCACACAGCGAAAAATTAAATTTAAAAACAAAGCTTTCTGAAGATGCCTATTTATGTCTAACAGTAATCCGATTTGCTACACATAACTGCCACAGAAGAAAATTATAAAATCCTTGAAATATACAAAAACTGAAACAAAATAAAAATTTAAGACACTCATTCCAAATAATTTTATTTTTCACCATTACATTAATTGAAATTCATGACTTAACTTGAGTAACTTTTCAGATATTAAATGAAACAAAGTATTATACCAGAAGTATTTCGAAATTAAATATACAAGATATTAAAATGACAAAAAAATGAAATTCAATCTACCTTTTTAATATTTGCTCCACCCTTTCCAATAATGAATTTGTGATTTTGTTTATAAATTGGTACCTCAACACTGAAGTTAGTTAATTTCATTTCCTCATTCATACGATGCAAATATTTATAGCAGGCATCCACATCTGACTTTGGTCCACGGATGGTAACTTTATCACTTTTCAAACCAGGTTCAGGGAAGGTAATATTTACCTGAAATGTAAGCAGTAAAATATATATTTCAAGTAACTTTAATCTAATATTGTTTTGATATTATATATTTTTAATCAATATTTTAAAAAATATTTCTAGACATATATTTAAACTACTTACTTGGTTAAATTTATCTCTAATTTCTCTTATCTTCTCCCCTTTGGCACCAATGATATTGCGATGGAAGCGCTGTTCTATTATAAGATCTCTGTTGATTTCATTTTCCTAAATGAGGAAAAAAATAAAAATCAAACATTTGATAAATCCTTTTGGAAAGGACTTGCTTAGCAACAGGTTAAATAATATATATACAAAACTTAAAATTTTAAAAAGTTGAAGTTAAACTGTTTGGCATTATTTCTTTAAAATCTTCATTCAGTCAAAACTTGATTTTTAAATTTATGCATTAAAGTAATTGAAATCATATTTCCAGATTAATGTTCCTAATATGAAAATATGCAACTAGGAAAACATAACATGGAATTGATATAAAAGATTAAATGTGAAAGATTTTTTTCTCCTTCCACAACATATCAATTAAAAATTTGCTGTGCCATCAAATCGAATAGACAATGAGTCTTTACCTATGATGACTTCACAGAAAATATTTATTTATTGTGTAAACTCAATATTATCATTAACTCAAATATGCATTTAATTAAACAAATAACAAAATTCAGATCAATAATATATTTTTCTGAATTATGATATGCCAACTTTATAACTTATTAATATATTTTGGCATATTTTGAAACATCTTAGAGAGTTAATCTTTGTTGTTTCCCTTCTTGTAAGATTTTAATCTGTGTCTTCAGTCCCCCTCACCCAAATAAAAAAGTAATACTACAAATATCCGATCGAGAATAAGTGAAGTTAACAATATTTTTTAAATTGAACAATACAAATCTTTACACAATATAATTTTAATAATTAAAATTTTAATAAGCTGCCTAGATTTATAAAATAATAAAAGAACTCATTAATATAATAATATACAAAATTTTACTGAAATTTGTTGGCTAAGTAAATTATGTGGGGTTATTTTAAGTTTTGTAAATTCTTGCAAAAAAATTGCAACAGAGTCAGAATTCATGATAAAATTATCAATACTGCTGGAAACAAAAAATTACCAAAAGCATAAAAAATTGATTTCATTAAAAAACATGCTTAAATACTCAAAAAAAAAAAATTAATCCATTTTACACATCAAAGTTTCTCTCTCTCTCCTCGGATGTTTATATTAATATCTTACCATTTTATGGACCATTTCTAAAAGTTCTTTTTTGACTTGAGCAACTCCTTCTGGTGGTCCTTCAATGCGAATAACATCACTATCACTATCCGTTGGAATGTTGATCAATGTCTTAGTATCTTCTTTTAATCTATTAACTACAAAAAATACATATATGTATCAATGTTATATTTATAATATATATACATACATAAAAAAATACTTTGAATTTACTGAAAGGTAGAAATGTATGAATTCTAAAGCTGTATAAATTCCCTACCTCATTTCAATAAACATTATTAATCATTAGCATTTGAATAATTTCAATTCATGTAATTTATATTGTAATTACAAAAGGTAATTTCTTAATCAAATTTCAGAAATAAATGAAGCAAACTTGGCAACTTAAAAACTTAATTATAACATACTGTATGATTTTAGAAAGCTTATTTTTTTGTTCAAAGCAAAAATTTTGATAACATTTCTTACTATGGAATTTTCTTGTATAATAACTTCTAATAATTCACTCTTACAAATTTGTAGAAGTTATTATTAATATGAAATTTTAAGAGATTTAAATACACTTACTATTTGAACCACTCTTCCCTATAATATGGCGATGGAAGGCTGGATTTACTTTTATTTCTTCATAAGCCACTTGTTTTCTTAAATTATCAATCATTTCTCTTAATCTTTTACACGCTTCATAAACTTCTTCAGGTGGACCTTCAACTTTAATACTTTCATCCATAAAATCAACTTGAACCTATATAAATATATATATTACATGAAATATACACTTCAAATAAAACTCAAAAATTGATTTTTTTCCCCTCCAAATTTTTATATGAAAGATAGTAAAAATCATGATATTGAAACTTAATGGCCCAAGAGTTTTAAAAACATTCAAAGAAATTACACAAAATAAAAAATATTTATTTTGTACATTAATTAAATATAGATTTGAAGATCCAAAGACTTCCAAGACAAAAATCAAATTTAAGAAATGAAATTACATTAAATTTCCTATTTGAATAATTACATTTCATTATTAGGAACAACTAGTATTCATTGTATAAATACAATAAAGATCAAAGATAAAGATTTTTTTAAAGGATCAAAGAAGCTTCACTAAAAGAAATGCATTTTAAATTATATCAATATAAAAAAATTACTCAAATTTATAAAAATTAAATAAAGGAATTTTTAATAATGATAAACCTTAGAAAATTTCAGCACACTTTATTGCATAATATTTATCTTGCAATACCGAAAGAAAGAAAAAATCATTTTGTGGAAAACTAACCTTTGAAAGATCCTGGGTTGTATGTTTGATATTTGCACCTTTCTTTCCAATAATGTATTTATGTAACCAGCTAGGAACATCCAAATGTTCAGTTTTAACACTATTAGCCTGAAATGACCAAAGAGGACAATCAAATTTAATAACATACAATTAAAATATAATTAGAAATGGATATGTCAAACATATATATGTACTTATACTAACCTTAGAATAAACCAAAGTCAAAGCAGGTCCCAATTTAGCTTGTTCACCTCTTAAAGTAATGGTATCCGATTGAACATCTGGTGGGGGCATTTCAACTGAAACTCCAGTTTCTTGCAAAATTTCTTGAATGGTTTGTCCACGAGGCCCAATTATATATTTATGCTGATTTTTAGGAACTTCAACTGAAACATGCTGACAATTTTTTTTCTAAGAAAAAAAAGTTATATTTTAGAAAGCAATTTTCATTATAAATAAATGGAAAGAAAAAACTTCAAAATTTAAGAATGTAAAATATCAACGAGAATTTTTTATAACTGAAAAAGGTGAAAAGCTTTACATTTCTTCTGTGTTAAATAATATATATATATATATATATATATATAAATATATATATATATATATATATATATATATATATATTCCTCCTAAAGAGAAGGAGAAAAAAAGGATACCTCAAATAAGTAATAAACCTGAAAAACCCATATCTAAATAAAAAGCATAAACTATTTGGAATATTATAAAAAGAAAATTTTCAAAGTTAAAATTCAACAAACAAAACTATTACATAAAGAAATACAATTAATTTATTTGATACTTTTCATCACATCCACTGCTTTTCACCCGAACTCTTAAGGTACATTTACCTTTTCAGGAAGTAGTAGTCTTTGAGGAAACAATCATCACACAAACGGATTTCTTTTTTATGGTTTAAAATCCCCTCTTTTCCCTCTTAATTGATACATTTCCCCACAAATTAGATAAGAAAGTCATCCAGCATATATTTAAACATGGATGTTTCATATTTAAACAGATTTTATATTTTCTAAAATATATATATATGGTTGCTTTACTAAAAATATGAAGTGTTAAGTTAATACAAAAAGTGTTTTCTTCAATAAACAGCGACTTAATCTTATATGATAAACAATTAAAACTGCCTGAAAATTTTATTATTTCAAATTTATAATAGCAATTTAAAATGTAACTTACAAATTTTTAAAAATACTCAAATGAAATTTGGTGGTAAGATAACTATTAGAGAAAATTGATTTCAAATAAATTACTTGGAAACATCATTAACTAAAAACAATGAAGAAAATGTAAATTTACTCTTTCTTCATAGATATCCAAGATTTTCGCCTTTGCTTGAGCAACAGATTCTTTTTCTCCAGCAATGGTAAGTTCATCCTTCATAACAGAAGCAGGTGGAATATTGACTCTAGCCCCAGTTTCATTAATTATTTGATTCAAAATTTCATTGAAAGGTCCAAAGATGAAAGGATGATACATTTTTGGAATAGACAAACGTTCAAATGCCAGTTTACTCTGAAAAAATCAGAACATAAAACTTATTTGTAAATAAAATTATACTCTCAAAATGTAGTTTTTTTTTTAAGAGTATTTGAATAAACTACATAAAATCTGCAAATAATTATTACATGCATATTCATTATGTATTCTTCACTTTTAGACAATACTATTTGAATCATTTAATTTTCTAAAACAAATTTTGGTTCTGATGCAAATAAAACAAGCAGAAAAGTACATTGGGAGATAAATGTGCAAGATTTATACTAAACAAATTTGATATTCACAACAATAAAAATAATTCAACATTGGATTTAAGACTTCCCCATTAACTATAACAAATTAAAAATTACAATTTTAAGATTTAATAAACATTGTTTCATCAAAATAAAAATTGATAATTTACCTGTTCATCAGATATTAATTGAATTTCATGTCGAGCCCGGTCAATACCCTCTTTAGTACCAGAAATCCTGATTAAGTCCGAATTTTCATCTGGGCGCGGTACACTGATTTTAGTTGCAGTACTCAATTCCAAGTCAGTCAATTTTTTACCACCCTTGCCAAGAATATAACGATGATGTTCTTTGGGAATTGGAATCGCAACAACAGCCTGAAAAGTGAAAAAAAATTTTAAACAATATTCTCAAAAGATATCTAAGAATTTTTTTTTAAGTTTAAATGAGAAAAAAATACAGTATTATAGAAATATTCAGCAATAATAAGAAGAAAAATGATACTTATATAAATAACATTCTAATAATGTTAACGTTTTCATCATAATTTTTTTCACTCTTACTTTATGAAAGTGTTAAATAAGAATGAAAGTCTCAAAATTGGAAATGAGCAAACGTTATATCTGTGTTTGTTAACTAAATAAATCAAATAATGCTATTCTAAACTTTAAAAAAAAAATACTATAAATTATCACTACAGCTAAATATAACTTTAGTATTAAGAAATATTACAACAAATGAAAATACGAAAAAAAGTAAAAATGCTAATATAAAGCATATTTAAAGAAAAAAAAAATTCTAACTTTAATTCAATCTGCTTTAAATTAGTTAATGTGTTTATGTATAAACAAACAAATTTAAAGAAGAAACTTTAATACTTAGATTAAAAAGCAATACTAATATTGCATTTTGTTTTAAATATATGTTTTTAAATCATTTAATAAAATGCAAGGACATTTCTTGCTATTCTTATTTAATGCACAGTTAAATAATCTTATGAATATTGAAAAGCATTCTACTTGATAAGCAAAACAAATTGTATAGCAAAGTTAGTAAAAAAAAAAAATTTAATTCTATTTCTCAAAATTTACAACTTATAGCTTAAATTTCTAACATTGAAGTTTCCTTTAAATTTAAGCTAGTATTATCAAAAACAAGCATACTTAACCCAAAAATATAAATGTATTAAAAAAAATTCCTATAAAATTCTACGGATAAATAAAATTTGCCAAGATAAAATAATTAAGTAAAACATTTTTAAATAATAATTTTACAAACACAAGTAACTTGCCTGCGTTTGAAGTTCTTTAACAATGAGCCGACGTGCTTTAAGTACTGCTTCTTCCTTTCCAGTGACCAAGATGGTGAGGCTCTGATCTTTGGATGAACTTATTTCAATATGCGCACCAGTTTTCTGCATGATGTCACTGCAGATTTTTGCTTGTTCCCCTTGTTCACCAAAACGCTGGCTATTCATGTCACGAAATTTTCGCTCTTCTACAGGCACACGGAAAACCTGGAAGCAAAATAATACATAGTTTGAAGAAAAAAAAAATAGTATCTAATTATTTCCTTTAAACACAAAATGGAAATAGTAGGCTATTAATTGAAAAGAAAAGCAGAATATCGAAGCATATCAATTACTCCAAAAGAGAAAAAAAACTCCTCACTCCATTTCAAACAAATTTCTTGTTCCCTCCTATATAAATATTTTTAGACAACTGTTTCACAGCACACAATCTGTATTAGACTACTGTCTTTAAGCAATTTTGAAAACAAAGCAATCATTTATGAAATTTCTTTAAAATTTAAATATTGCCAATAGTTTATGCATAACCATACCAATCAAATCTTTAATCATCTCAGAAATAAAACTGTCATTTGGCTGAAAAAATAAAATACAAAGTAATTTTAAAATATCGCAATAAGAACAAATTTAATTTCATTTATAAGAGCCATAAAAAGGAACAAAATGCTATTTACTAATTACTTAATGTCAGGAATCTTGCATTTTGTTTTAAAAGAAAAATTAAATTCATATGTTTTATCTTAGAGTTACTCTGCATAACTATTTTATTCACAATGGTTTGTTTTTCATAAAATTACAGAGCATTTAAAGACAGCCTAAAGTAGCATTCAAAAAGTTAGAATCAAATAATTTAAAATTTTAGAGAAATCAAAGGAAACTTTTTTTTTCAAAGTTAATAAAATTTATTTACCACCTTTCAGAGCCCTAAATAGTAATCTGTTGTAGTTCAACAATTTTAAAACAATTTATATTGTTTTGAATCCTCTAAATTTTAATGAAGCTCAAGAAAAATTCAAACATATTTATGACAGGAGTCATAAAAAGCCATAAGTAACATCTTTCTCTGATTGGCTTGTAATAGCCAAATGCTATAAAACTGAAAGATTGATTATTATAAAACCATTTGCAAAGATGGTAATTACACTGACCATAGAGGGAAAAGAAAAAAATCTTAAACTTCCCTCTTTAAAACAACTTATAATTATTACTAATACATAGTTTATTTGGAATTAACTAGTACATCTGACTAGCAATTTAGTATACTAGTTTAATTAGTACACCAAGAATTATTAATTTATTGAAAAAGAACAAGTGCTTGGATTTTGAAATGGTCCTACAAACTTGAAATTTCTATATTAAAAGGATATATCTACATGTAGTGATATTCCTTAAAAATTTCCCTTCTTTCTTAATATTTCCTTACAAAATGAATAAATAAAGACTAATTTTAAATACTTTAAGAAACATATAGAGAAACATGTTAATCACTGTTTGAACTGCTTTTATTACAGAAAAATCTAAAAAGGGACATTTAATGGGGAAGGGATGCATTACCTTACAACATTTGAAAGATTGTGTCTGGAGAAAACATACCTTATTCTTTGAATTTCAATATCACATTAACAAAAACTGATAATCAAAAATTTTTCAACTATACCCAGAAAGTCAAATTATACCAACACAATTTTTAAGAATCTCCCTTACATTCCTATATGTTAAAATTTTTTATCTGAACAAAGTTTCTAGAAGAACAAACCTGAGTAATAACTGAAGATTTCACTTTCATTTTCTGTGTCCATTGTCCCATATCAACAGATGGTGCTTCTGGTTTCATTTCATTTTCAGGAAGTGATGGGAACAATTCATCATAACTAAAGGCAGCTTCATAAGGCATATTTTCTTCCAAGATGTTATTGTGAGCAGGCATCATCGTCTGGTCACCGAAGGAATTCACATCATGAACCGCGTCCAGATCCATGGTCGATTCTCAAGCCAAGTCGTACAGTACACTATAAATTTTTTTAAATACATTTCAGCATTAAAATAAAAATGCATTTATAATAAAAAACTTTTAATAAGAATTACAAATTGAGGTGAAAAATCTGGTATGTATAATCTTAAAAATTTAACCAAAAAAACATAAAAGGGAATAAAATGCACAGGTCAAGTTTAATGAATAATTTCCAATGCTACAGATAAAATATATTTTTAAAAATAATAGAACAGACAAAAATTTTAAAAATCTCATATTTGAAACAAAAAAGAATTACCACAAAGATTAGAAATGCAAAAAATAAACTGAAATCAGAACAATGATAAACAAAAGGCATTCTCATATTAAAATATTTAATATAAAATGTAATATTCTATCCATTAATAAAATTAAAATAGCATGTCACAAGATTAAATTCAAAATAATGATATAAAAATTACCTATACTGATTATATTAGCACCTACCACTTAAAGCAGAAAGAATCTGGGTTACAGACTTTCTTTTAATAATTAGATTGAATTAAGAATTTCTCCCACACTTTTCAAAACTAGCAACAAATATGTCGAGTAGTCTGGAAATATATGTCATAATCATCCCAATACTGCTTTATGATAAGTAAAAACCAAAACTAGTAATATAGAAAAACACTAATGAGAAGATGAAAAAAAGATACCTTCAAAATTTAAAGCTTTTATAAATTATTTTAACATGGAGATGAAGCATTTATATTGATGATAAAGGAAAGAAAAATTATAAATTAAATAATGAACCTAATAAAAGATATATAAATATGTGTACAAGTAATTTTGCAGACAAAAAACCTTTCCAACCATTACAAATTTGAATATTGACAAACTCAGTAACATATTGCAAGATTCAATAATGAAGGTTGGTGATAAAATTTAATTACTTTTTCAGTTGAGAAACTTAATGAATTTTTTAAAGCAAAAACTTTTCATATACACTGGAAGAACAAAATTGTCAATGAATATCAATTTCAAATAACTATTTGAATTCTCTTATTATAAATTGTATTTGATTTCTATTTAAATTTTCTTATCTAGAAATTCCTCAGAATATCAATATTTCAAGCATCTTGTATTCTCTAGAAAATCAAAATAAATTTACTGATTTTCATTTTATAATCCAAGACCTTTCCAATCCATTTTGTTAGCTTACTACTTTAAATAAAAGAAAATCCCACCAGCAGATCAAATGCAAGTAGGTCTTAATATATTTTATAAGAATTTTTACTACCACTACAGCAAATGCATTAAATTTATTTACAGCTAACTAATTTGATATAATTTTCATCTTTATCAAAATCCTAAGAA
This sequence comes from Argiope trifasciata, assembly GCA_026543055.1. Classification (NCBI taxonomy): domain Eukaryota; kingdom Metazoa; phylum Arthropoda; class Arachnida; order Araneae; family Araneidae; genus Argiope; species Argiope trifasciata. The sequence goes on from JAPMOQ010054850.1 coordinate 140,380, forward strand.
TAAATATAAAAACAAATTGTTTACTTAAATTTCATTAAATGCAATTTATATAAAAATGAATATAAAAAATTAAATTGGATATTCAGTTTGGTAATGTTTTGAGATTTGTGCTAGCCATTCAGCCACTTTATCAAGCGGATATTTTTAACAATAAATTTATTAACCAAATTTATAAGTTTAGAATTAGATAATAGCCATAAAACTATAATTTATAGATTAATAACCCAATTAAAAATAAAAATTTGACAACTGTTAAAAATTACATCAAGTTCTCAAAATAAATGTCCTGTGCTATATAATTTGTAACAGAATCCTAGTTTCTAGATTATGAGGAATTTTTTTTTTTTATACACGAGAAAATTTTTATAGCATTATTAATTAAATAAACAAAACTAGCTTAAAAAATTAAGCTTATAAAATGATTCTTGTACATTAAATAAATCTCAATAAAGAAAATTAAAAATCTTTTAAATATTAAATGTAGAAAATGTTCCAGTTTAATGGTGACAAAATTTAGTATTACCATCAAATTGAAGAAAAAGTTCTCTTGTCATAAACATTATGATCACACTTTTTCTTTCATTTTACCTTAAAAATCACTTGTGGCTATTTTAATTTGCTACTTTTATTTGTAAATGCAGGAAAGTAATTCAAAATCAATAATTACAGTTAATCCTCAGTCAGTGTTACATATTTTAAGATCTCTATAAAATTCCACATAAAATTCAAGGTTAAAAATATCCTTAACTTGAAAGATTCTATGCTAGTCAAAAATATAGCCTATTCAATCAAAATATATCCTATTATGCTGCAATAAAGCAACAGGAAGACAATCATCAGTTCAAGGTTTGTTATTTTCTAATTAAATTCAACACTTGAAACAAAAAAATCACATATTTCGCTTTCAATAAATATGGAAAACAAAAGCTAAAAGAAATGACCATTAAAAATATATTCTTTTTCTAAAACTGTTTCAACATATATGATCAAAAAGTGTCCACGTTACAGTAGTTCTTGGAGTAAGCCATACTTTTAATCTGTAATCATTGAATCGGAATTTTACAACAAAGATCCAGCAGCAAGTGTATAATGGAGAATCGCATATTCAACATAAAGTTCTTTACAAAAAATTTAAGCAAGGGGAATAAAGCACTGAAAATATTCTCGTAAGCCTGAAGTTTAATTTAGTAAAAAGATGGTTATCAAGCATAAAGTCTATTGTAAAAACAACAACAGATATTTCAAACTCATTACTATATTAACAAATCTATGCCTAGCCTCCTTTCCAAGTTTTAACAAATAAAATCAGAAATAAATTACGTGATATTAAATGTTCCATCTATTTCTTACAACATAAAAATTATTTAAAAATTAAGAGCATATGATGAAATAAAACATATTCATTTTGATTTCTCATGCTCTTTGCAGATGTTAATTTTTATAATAAATAATTCATATGATAAATGAAAAGTTTTGTCCAATTGCATCTCTACCATTATAACACTAAATATTAACAAAATATACATACGATACCTTAAAATATTTTATTAGATCTGCTATATTTTTAATGAAATATATAGGAGAAAAATTTACAATATAAAACAAATATTCAAGTACAGAGTTTATCACTGTTCACTAAACTCATCTTAGTCAGCATCCTTTATTAACACTTTTAAATTGAGTAAATTAATACAAAGAACAATAATAACATTAATTAAAGTCATAATGCTTCTGCATAATACAAATATTTATAAAAATACAGAGCACACAATAGCTAACATATGTTGTGGCTGTTTTCATGATAAACAAATAATTTAATAAATTTTAACTATAAAAAGTAGTATAAGATAGTTAAATATTAATTAAATTAAAAAAATTATTAAAAAGCCCAAATTAATAATTCCATATTTATGGCACAGAAGCATAAGAATACAGTTGATAATGTTATACCTGATATATTACAAACTACGAAAATTAGTATTACGCCATATATTCCAAATTCTACTTAATAGTATAGAAAACGTAGCAGACTAACAAATGAATTCAACGAGCAAACTGGCATATTGTAGAACAAAACATATCTTAATTATTCTTTTGGGAAAAGTATGATCGTTTTGTTATGATAAAAATTACATTAGAAAGTTTATTAATAACAAATATTTCTAAATTGAATTATTTTCAGCAACCATAAGGTATTGATCAATATGAAGTGCGTTTCCATACGATTGTCTGATTCACTGAAATTAAGGAAAGAAGAGTCTTATAACCCGTGTCAACTTCATGAACGCACATGAGAAATCGTCGACGTGTCAAATACTATCAAAAACATCTGACTGCTATGTGAAAATTAACTTACCGTACTGCGTCCGGAAAAGCCGTCCTAGAGGATGCTTGACGTCCTGTGCGTATCCAGTTTTCTGTGGTGTTTCTATAAAAAATAGAAGACAGGCTTAAGTTCTTTAAAAATTTAGAAAATGTAAATAATAATATTAAACCAGGATAAATCCAAAACACAACTTACTTGCACCGCAGATACCTTTAAAGTAAAACAGTATCCGTGTTGGCCTACAAACCAGAGAGATATCAAGACGAGAAAATTTCCCTGTGTGTTGCGAGCTGTGATTGGTTAGTATTCGTTTCACGTGTAATCTGTCAGCAAATAGCGCAAAGTTATACATCCACGACGCAGATCTTGCGAAGTAGACAAAGTTATCATTTTCAATGTTGCCATTCGCTTGCAATATAAATAAGTATATCATATGAATCGAAGATGGACCAAAAATATTATGCTATATGTTAAATTTTCTTTTAATTGAACGATTTGATGAATCTAATTTCTTCATGCATATAAAAAAATTTGTTTACACATTTTTGTCGAAATTTCCTCCAGGAAAACATGAACTATGACTCATGTGGTTACCTTCATGGTTTTCAACATGTTTTATGTACGATTGTTTAATGAGTTAACACATATCTATTTTATTAGTTAAATTTTTTAATAGCTACATTTTATTTCATTATATTGAAAATCATATATAAAATTGAGTATCATCGAATGACATATTCTACCTATCTTATTATAGGAAGTATTTCTATCAATGTTTAGAGTATTCCTCTTAGCTCAAAATATCCAATAATATTTTAGATATTCTTCGTGATTTTGTCCGGAATTCAGAATATTTAACAACATCATGGGGTGATTATACAATGTCTTAAGGATATTTCAGTATTCGAGAAAATAGGGATATATTTATTATTGAGTGTCAAATAAGTTATTCCAATAAATCATGATGTTCGACCACTCTAAAAAAATGTTTGTCTAATCATATACAGAAAACATGGAACAAAGTCATAAAAATAGCATTCAAAATATTTATGTTAAGAATGGATAAAAGTTACAAATGATTATATCACATTAAATTTTATTGTACAATAATGTTTATTAAATAGATCGATGCTGTAAAGTATTTTACAGTTTTAAACAATTAAATTTAAAAAAAAGTTTCGAAACTAATTTGAAGTTTTGGGAGACAGAATTGATTTAGTGTGCATTATAAAATTGTCACCGAATCTGTTCGATTAATATATCCTTATAAAATGTGACCGGAAAGAGGATACCTACGATGACAACTACGTTCTTTAAATCTCCCTATACTACCAGTGATTTGATATTTGCTTCAGTTTCAGGATTTAATGCTTACTAACCCAAAATACATTTTAAAATTTTTTTCTTAAATAAGCTTTAGTTCCAAATTCATGTTCTATTTGAAAATCGCACCTTTTCACCACACCACTCAATGTTAGAATTCTCAAAATCAAATTAACTTTCTGCTGCTTATCATTCGAATTACAAAATTGATAAATTCAGCCAAAATAAAATAAGAAATTTCTTTTTAAAAAAAATTCGTCTGTAATAGTGTAACGATTGTTGAAGTCGATATGATAAATTTTAATTTCAATTTTTTTAATTGCAAATTTAAAAGGAGTTATTTTGTGAGACACTTGTGGTGACATAGTATAAAATGAATTTCTTAACGGCTGCGCTAGATATTTAATTTTAAAATATAATATAAAATGTTAAAGTTCTTCTTCAATAATTTCAAAACATATTACAACACAGACAATTTTATATCTTAATTTTTATATAATTAGGCAATCAGATATCAATATATATCTTAATGTTTCCAAAATTAAATATGTGTGTGTGTATATATATATATATGTGTGTGTGTGTGTGTGTATGTGTGTGTGTGTGTCTTACATTTTTCTTTCTTTCCATATTTTTTTCTCCAATTTCAACAAATAGAAAATTAAGTACATTTTACAACCTTTTTTGTTGTCAGCTGAATTACTACTACTTGAGAGACTTGGGAGGGAATTAAATATATTTTTGTGTGTATGTGTGCACGTTATCTGTTTTAAAATATTATTTATGGTAAATTTAAACAAATCAAGTTTAGCTGCAATGCTTCAAACCAGAGGTTCAATTTTTTTAAAAAAAATTAACATTAACATAGTCATGACATTAAAATAAACATAGTCATTACATTATGAATCTACCTTGAAAAATGTAATTATAAAACAAATTTGAGCTTGTATCAAAATTTTGTGAGTTTTGCACTCAAAAGACGTTTGATAAGCGTTTTAAAAGATTTTCTGATGTATCAAAGCAGAATATGTTATACAAGTACATATCAAAAATTCATGTTTTAAAATTTAATCATTTTCTTATATCTTTTAAAGAAAATTGATATGTCAAACATGCAAATTTGCAGAAAACTAAATTAAATCTTCAGTATTTTCTAATCTTGCTGCTTCCGACTTTTAAGAAAACTTATTTTCTAAGAATGTATTAATCCATTGCCTTCCACCAAGAATTATGCATACCAAGCACGGTCTTAAACTAATCGTTTCGACAAGAATTCTAAATCGTGTCAGATGTTATTTCATGCAAATTAAACAAATAAATTCAGCTAGATTGTACTCCTTTTGACTTATCTCAATGCTTATAAAATAAGGTGCATTTTATGCTTCTTCTCATTAATGTAATGAAAATAATCATATACGTAATTTGGACTCATTTCCTACGATTTATTGGATTCAAAATTTGATATACATCTACAATTTGATAGCAAGACTGCATGCAAATTTCATTCATCTAGTTTCTTATCTTATTAATTACCGTGTTAATACACACATCGATAGACAATCGACTTCTTGACTATTTGAATCTAAAATTAAATATAGATCTGTAATTTTGGTTTTAAGATCATAGACATTAAAATCAGCTATTAAACTTATTGCGCCTTTTGAGTTGTTGCGATAGCATAGGCATAATTAAATAGAATATCAAATAATGATTGCTTAAACTGATTTGGTATACAATTTAAAACATATCTAATATTTAAAACCATATGCAAAATTTCAACGTCTCGATGGATATATTTCTTGAATTATATTGTTCATATTCACATGAACTGATTGAGTAATAATCATCAAATAAAATGAGCTTCAAATTTGACAGGAACCGTCAATTTAGGTATAGTAACTACGTACCAAATTTCATCTGTCTTGCCCACTACATTTGTGAATCAACCTATTCACACATAGATCGTCAGATAGATGTAATTTCGAAAATGTCATTAGAGTGAACCGAAACAAAAAGTTCCATTTAAAATTTGGAATCGAAACATTTATGAATTATAAAACTTTCTCTTTATATGAGATTACTTTCAAATACGAAAAAGTAAAAAATGATGCTAGTGTTTTAACAAATAAAAAAATCAGGTTTTAAATATATCGTCATTTATGAATACAACTTCTTGTGAATTTTTCTTTAATAAGTAAAGAGTTTTATAAAAAACTGATACGTACGTAGTAATCTGATTGCAGAGTTTTATCTGGTTATAAGATATGCTTTTACACTGAGCCGAATACGACTGCAAAAATTCTTTAATTTAAATAGTTTAATGTTCGCGTTTTGAAACAATACAAGAAATATTTTGGAACAATGTTTTCAACTTCCTAGTAACCTTAATCATAATTTTAAATTTTATATTATGATCAGAGGACTAGAACATACATCGTTTGAACTGGGATCAAAATCATTGCTTTGTATGTTTTAGAAACTTTTCAGGCTGATAATTTAGCATAATAATAATAAAACCTTCTTTTATGAGCTAAAAAACGGTTTTGATTTTAGAGTTACAAGATAAATAATCGTAAATTTAGTTAATATATTCATCCAAAATTGATTGTTACTCTTTAATTTCATATACATTTTCTACCTCCCTTCAAACAAATTACTATGAGGTATATATTAAAAGTTTTAAAAGAATTCTTTTTAATTCATAAATAGCTATTTAAATTTTGAAATTACTGGAATACTAAATCATAGTATCTTTCATCTGCTTATTGATTGAATTGTGAATAGAGAGATACGCCATATGTCAACAAAATGCGATATTAATTGTTCCTGATAAGGTTAACTTGATGTTAACTCATGATAATCGCAAATACCTTTAAAATGTAAAGAAAATAAAAAAATTTGCGAACGATTGAGGGGTGATTGAACTGAAGCCAATCATTAGGAAATGTTTGTTGCAAAAGTAATGTTGTTGTATAAGTAAATATAAGATAAATACAAATGATAACAACTAAGATCCGCTTTGAAACTACAATTTATTTTTCAACGAATGTTTTTTTTCCTTGGTAATATACAGCAAACAATTCTACGAATACTCGAGTTATTCCGAAAGAAAATGTTTGAAAGTTGGCGAGCAGTTTTTTTTTTTTGTACGTGTTTTTTGTTTTAATAAAAAAAAATTCGTTTTAAAATAAAAGTTAACAATAATTCTATATTAATGTGTGAACTGCATGAAATATGAAATTATAATCCTATATTTTAAATTTTAAGAGAGTTCTCAAATTATATGAAAGTAATAAAATTAAGTGAAAAACATATCAAAAGAAGAATTATTAATTGCTGTTCACATTAACAGTGTTTGTTATTCTCTAAAATGTTCAACTAATTAAAAAATATAACTAAATTTTATTATTGCTATAACTCATTTCATATTTATCACTTCATTACACTATGCGGCATTTATTTTAAAGTCATATATACTTTTTAATGCTATTATAATTGCCCTTAATGCATTAGAATAAAAAAAGTAAAGGAAGATGCCTGTATGCTGGCACGAACCCAAAGGACGTTGAACCTAAAATTCACCAAACTTGTCATAGAAGTGTTTTGAATGATGCCGAGTTGTACATAGGGGATAATTCTCTTTGAACTTCCTAATAAAAGTTGCAATTAATTAAAATGAAAATGATATTTTTATTTTTATGGGAAGGATATGTGCGTAAAATTTATAATCAATAACTTTATAAAAATTTCAAAATGATACCAGTTTAAAAGTTTAGATAATTGTGTTCCTAGTTTTTCTGATATAATGACTAACTCTTTATTTTTACTTTTTCGTATAAGAATACAGAAAATACAGAAAACGTCTGGAGATTTCCATGAAGTTTCAATCTAATTTCCCTACATAATAGTGATAATTTAAAAAAATGTAGTAAGCAAGATAGATGAAGTTTGGTACTCGAACTTTATATCTACAATGAATATTGATTTCGAATCTCTATTGACGGAAAGCTGATCCGTCTGTCCTTGAGCATGAAGAACCTCGTGATTCAAAAATCAGGGATATAACTTGATCTATGTATTTTATTTCTTGAATAATACATTTGTGTTAAATCTGGACCTAGTTCAAAAAAACTTATATTTTTGCTAATCTTTTAATTCGTATATTAACCGAAAAATTAAAAAATACTTCAAACTAGAGAATGCATTTTATAAAATTGTAAATCAGAGTCAAATTTTAGATTAAATCAGTCAAATAATATATCTATTATTCTGTCTATCTGTAAAATATAAACTACAATTATTAAAAAAAAATTTTTTTTCGTATTTATCTTTTGCATTTTTGTTTTATTTTTTCTTCAAAAAAATCTTCCTGATATTCATTTTATTTTCTGATTTTTTCCCTCTGAAATTGACATTTTGCTGTAGAACATTTTTTATGTAACTTTATTTTTTTTTAAAAAGCTATTTCATTTTTATTGATTTCAGAATTTTTTTTATAATTTGTACTAGTCTTCTCTTTTGTTAGATGTCTCATTCATTATTATTTTTTTTTCTTTTGAGAAGGTATTCGTAATCGAATTTACTATGTATCAAATTCTTCTTTGACATTTCCAAATAGTTTTTTCATACGATAAAGCATTTAGGCATGAAAAATTTCCTTGTTTAAATATAAACCTGATGTGGGGGAAATGTCACATTAATGAAAAATAAATAATTTGATTTGTTATTGTCATTTCATAAATTTTTGTACGATATTTTAACTCGTGTCGTTTGTAATTCATTTTATAAAGGGCCAACTAAAATCCATACACTCTTGGAATAATTGCATCATAAAAAATTATAACACCAGAACCTTATACTTCAAACTATTTTCTTTGCTCAGATGACGCAGATACTGTATTTCAAATAGCCCATATTATTTGGAAAGTAACATAAAAAGTTGCTTTAAATAATTATTTTCTTCGATGAAAATTAATTGGATTAGTTGTCAAACTTTGTAATAAATAACTATAAAAGTAAAAATAAACCACGATTTAAAAAAAACGAGGAAAAAACTGAGTTTGGAAGGTTTATTAAGTGTAAAATTGAAGTTAAGTTTCGAAATTCAAATTAATTAATACAATATTGTTTCAATTTTAAGGCATTTTAATAACGAATAGAAGTCTTAGTGGTGGTGGATATAACGGTTACTTCCGATATTCACGAAATTTACCCTTATAAATTTGAGAAATGAGTATTTTATATCTGATATTAATTGAGTTTGCAACAGTTATTCAATGAATGAATAACTTTTTAATATATTCATATCAATGAGTTTGGAAGAAACACGCATCATGAGAATTCTAAATTTCCTTTAATTTACTGGTTACACTGAAATTGGCAACAGAAAAGTAATAACGTATTGCTACATTTATTATTTATTTGCAAAAGATACATTTGCTGATTCCTTTGCCAAATTAATCATACGTATTTATTAAAAAGGAAAACCCAATGAATCATCTGGTTATAAATGCAGTGTATTTAATTCATCTGAAATCAAAAGGTTGTTTTCTTCGAATGAATTTGCTTTTCAAAATCATGTTTGTTTAGACAGCTTGCAAAGGACACGAAAGCTCTTTTATCCAAAACAAATTGCAAAAATTTCTTTCCTAGATTGTGTCTTGCATTCATTATAAGCTTCTTGTTTTATATTAGAGGAAAGCTATTTAAGTAAAACTTCTCAAATGAAAGAAAACATGGTAACAATTATTATAAACGTATTCATTACTTTTTAGAAATTTAACAAGATATCTAATTTGGAAGCACATCTTTAGAACCCGTTAATATGTTTGTTCTGTCTGGTTAAGGTTAGATTCGAAATTGAATCTACCAGCTTCATATAGATTTTTCTTGATAAACCCAGTCTTCAAACCTTTTAGGGTCAAACGTCATCATGTTGGAATGTTTTAGAAATCTGAAGATTGGAGTGTTGTATCAGTTGTCATCTATCACCTATAGAAACATTGCAAAATTTATTCCCACTAATTCTCCTGTTGTTCTAAAGTAAAAGTTTATTTAACAAAGTAATTTTGCGTTTTAATCAGAGAGAAACGAAAACTCTGCTCAACATGCTGAGAAATTTGAACATTTACTTTAAAATATATACTATTATTGTTATATAAATTAAAATATACAATAAAAAAAAATTTCTTTTTAGAGCAAAAATTATTTTTTGCACAAAAATAGAAAAAAATATGAAAAAAAATTGAATTTTGTAGAAAATTCGTATAATGAAGGAATTTTATTTTTAGATTATCCTTCATGTGCTGCATTTGTTTTTTACCATCAATTGTAATATAGGCAAAACCTTGCGAATATTTTGTACTAGCCGCCTTTGGCAACCAGCTGGTTCGCCATGGGTAATGGGTTCTAACATTTTCAATTAAATCACATATTCATTAGCCTTGAAGTAACTCCGGGCATTGATTGGCCTGAAATTAATATTTTCTTTAAGATGATGGACGGAAAGTTCCAAAATAAAGCGTTTTCCTAATAATATTCTTTAATTTTATAAATCAGTCAGTTTTAATGATTGATTTAGAAGACTGATTGATGTAGCAACTTTTATTTAAAATATTGATAAAAATATTTTGTAAAATATGGGTCACAGAGCAAAGTATGAAGAAGTCTAAAAGTCATTATTCATAAATGCATTGTTTAACTCAAACTACATAAAATGTAATTATTTACTTCATTTAGATCAAATTAATAGTATTAAACAATATGTATGCCTGTTAATAATATTTTACAAATTGGAAAGGAATTTGAATGCATATCCTGTATAAATTCAATCCTGTATAAATAAAGATAATTTATTCAATTAATGATTTAAATATTGCAAACGATCGTAGAATCCTTTGCCTTGCATTTTTTAAAGAAAATATCACATTTTATATTTATTTTATTTTATCCAGTCATGTGCTAAAAGTTGCATTTCTTCCGATTTAATTTGCGATGATAGTTTTTTTTTATTTTTTTAATTTGAACTGCCGTCAAAATGATGGCAACACGGTGATAAAACCTAATTTTTTCCCTTTGACGTGCTCTTGAAGATTTTATAGAAAACTTAACTTTGCATTTATTTTTTTTAGAAACTATCACATGTTATAATGAATAAAAATATTGAATTAATAATACAGATATTGCAAACGATAATAGAAATATCCCATTAAGTCGGATTCCAATGCATATCCTGTCTAAATTCGATCAGGTTTACCGTAAAGAAAATTTATTGAAGTAATTATTTAGATATGGCAAACGATCATACAATCATTTGCTTTGCATTTATTTTTTTAGAAAATATCACATTTTATATTTATTTTATTTTATCTAGTCACGTGTTAAAAGTTGCATTTCTTTAGATTTATTTTGCGATGATAGTTTTTTTATTCGAACTTCCGGCATTCTTTTATTTTATCTCGTCACGTGATAAAAACATGGTAAAAATATTTCTTTAAAAATTCGTTAAAAATAGAAGCGTACGTTATAAATTTAAAAAACTGATACCGTTAGAAAGCTAATTTTTTACTCTTTAAATTGATATAAAAATCATGTTTGTGCGATAATATTTTCGGAAGTTATAACGGAAAAACGTCAAAATTTCCCTTAAATTTTAATTAATTCAAATTCTAATTAAAAATTCGAAAAAAGGGCTCCGAGGTGCACATTCCCGACCTCCAAGGTATACATGTACCAAATTTGGTAGCTGTAGGTCCAACGGTCTGGCCTGTAGAGCGCCAACACACACACACACATTGAGCTTTATTATAAGTATAGATAGATAGATATAGATATAGATAACCATTTATTTTCACTAAATTTCTAATTTAAAACAAATAATGAAGAGAATCAATTTTTTAAATCCTTCTTCATCATTTTATTTATTCTTACAAATTATTTCATAGTATAAATTGCAAATCTGTATTAAAAGTATTAAATTTAAGCGTATGATAATTTACTCAAAAGCATAAATTGTACATGAGTTTTCAAGCAGAAATAACAGTTCAGTTTGTTGAAAATATAGAAAATTAATCAAATTTCCGCTAAACCTTTCTTCATTTCAGAACAATTAAAAGAATCGTCTGCATATAACGTCTGTGAACATTAAAAAATCATCTGCAGATAGAATCTATGCATATTAAAAAATCGTTTACAAATGAAAACATCTGTTTGGATATTCCTACTGAGAGCGTCGCATAAAAATAGTAATGTAAAATGTGACAAACTTTTTGTTTATTCTACCTTCTAATTAATCATAATCCAATATCATTTAAGGAAAATACTAATCATTGTGCTAAGTGTTGAAAGAAGAAAATGAATCAGTTAAAAATGAAGGCTGAATATAAAGCATGTTCTTAAATTAATGGAATCTTCAATCAGATTTCATAGATCATACTTCATAGGTTTGAGTTTCATCTCTATTTTCCTACATTTTTTCAACGATAGGAATCCATAAAAGAAAATAACTTACTATTTTCAAAAGCGTGGCCTTTTCTAGTTGCAAAATGTTTTTGTTACTCTCTATACGATAAATGACAAGATGCTCCTAATCGTTCTGTTAAACATGTCATGTTACCTTGATAACATTCTTTAATACATTTTGATAACAGATTTGCGATAAGTAAATTTTGGCAACAAATATTGTACTTCGCTTTTCAAGACAAACATACTAAGAAGTTCTGCATTTAAATAAATTAATCTATAAAGAAAATAATAATTATTATAAATTATCATTACATGAATAATTTTTAAAGCTATTAATAATTTTGAATAAAACTATTAACTGAAAAAGAGCTTAAATGGCTCCAAAATATTCAGATCAAAACTGCAGAGGAGAGTAAAAAGGAATCAAAAGGACTGATCTCCCGTAAATCTTTTCGCATACTCTCTAATAACGGTGATATCCTCTACCTCCGAAAAAAAAAATAGGGAGCTTTTGTAAGGCAGACAAGGCTTCACATGGTGTTGCCATATTATATTTGCGAAAGATTTTTTGTCTTGACTTCAGCATTGAATATATCTTGCAATTTGTTGGAGAGTTTTTTTGCCATTTAATTCCTAGCACGCAGTTAATAGTATCCAAAAATCAAATTTGCATTTTTAACGAGTTTTTCCTAACCGATTGAAACTAAAACTTGACCAGAATCCAAGTGTATTCTCAAAATCGCATATAAAATTTGATGTTTTTAAGTCGTTGCGTTTTTGAATTATTGTGTTTACATAGTTCTTAAAATTCAAACCGGTAGATGTTTAATCCCACCTTGGATTTGGCTCAAAATTGGACAATGGTTTACCTTGTTGATAATAAATCTGGGCAACGAATTGTATACATTTAGTTTTCTGCGTGTTGTAGTTAAACTGCCGAAAAGATAGGCTTCTTCTGATTGAATTTTGCTCTAAATTTAACAAAAGTCTGCAAATTTGGTGTAAAATCATATACCAAATTTCATCCATGTAGTTTGAAGCATTTCTGATTTTTTTCCAAGCAGATTGATAGACATACTAACCAACATAATCGCGTTACATAGCTTTCAAAAAAGTTTTTTTTTATTTTATTTAAAAACTGAAATTAAGGTCTAAAACAGAGATTCACCAAAATCCTGAGATTGAATTATTTGACAAGAGTTTCTACATTTTTTCATATAAGGAAATAGTTTCTCTCTCTAGTTTCGTATACGAAAAGGTTGGAGGCACGAGCTAAGCATTTCATATAAAATAAATAATGTTACAATATAGTTTTAAACACCACCAAAATAATTCAGAATGGGAAATCTATACTAATATTATAAATATGAACGTTTGGATGGATGGATGGTTGGATGTTTGTAACTCAATCACGCTAGAACGGCTGAACGAAATTGGATAAAATTTAGCACACAGATAGATTATATTGAGGAATAGAGCATAGGCTACTTTTTATTCCGATTAATTGAGTGATTAACTTTTTATTAATTAAAAACCAACTTTAGAGCCAAAAAGCTGAAGCCAAATCCAGCCAAAGATGAGTAAAGCTCTATTTTTTCCCCCACCATAATCAGGTTAGGCTTAGCATGATTTTGGCAGATTATTTCAAACGATTCTGCTTATTTTCTTAGTGTTTGATGTATTTCAAATCAAATATTAATAGATCTTTCGGATTCATTCTGAAGTACTTTTAAATTAAAAGAAAACAAAATAAAGGAAATAAAAAATTCCTAATCTGCATTCCGTTACCCTAACTGGTGTAGGAAAGTAAAACAGGTGCGTTACGCCAACTGGTGCTGAAAGTTCGCGCATGATTGTTGACACCTATGTTTTTATTTAAATTAAAAATTTAAAAAATTATGTGTATAATGCTGTCGTAGCTAAATAACGATAGATGAATAAAATAGACTTGACTTGATTTTAAAGAAATGAGAACTTGATTTGCTGTTTTGTTGTAATTCAGATAAGCACACTGTAAATAAATTGTTTTTAGTTTAGTTGTATACTTTGAAATTGGTTAAGTTGCATTTTTATGCTATATATTTTTCATATATATGCTCATACTTTTAAATGTATCGTTTTTAGGTTAGTAAAAAAAAATTTTTTTTATTTGTCACTATTTGATAGTTTTCCGAAATGTCCAGAAAACGCAAATCTAATCTTTTGAAGAGAAGCAATAAAGCTATGGCTATGAAAGTAGCTAAAAGATCTGTTTACAGTTTTAGTGAGCACTTGAGGACTATCAAAACACTTCCATTTGCGGAATAAGTACAAGGAAGCTTTATTAGAAGATATGGCACTCATAATGACCTAATCATCAACAGAGTTTTGATATAAATTGTGGAATAGAATGATTTCCATGTGTCTCACTGATATCGGCTTATCCCCACTGTAGTGAAGAGGGGAATTACAAGCCATGTTATGAAGGAGCTAAACTACGGCACCTCTGTTTTAGAAGCGTAGGTCAATGAAATTACATTACGATTACTTCCCAAACAGCGCCAACTCGACGAAACGATTCTGAACCGAGTAAATAAGGGAAAAGGTGGATTATTGTTTATTGCAGCACCAGAGGGTACGGATAAGATGCTTGTGCTGAATCTCCTGCTAGCCCAACTCCTCAAGGGCTGCAATATAGCTCCGGCTGTATTGCTGCAACTATGCTTAATGGTGGTCGAACTGCACATTCCGTTTTCAAGTTGCAGCTTAATCTTGCAAGCGAAGATACCTCAACATGCAACATCACCAAAAAAAGCGGCCGAGGAATCCTTTTGAACCAGTGCAAGTTAACAGTATGGGGCGAGAGAGTATATAAACGTTAAGCCATAGCCTGTAGTACATCCGAGGCAACATGGCGGTGATGGGCGGCGTTGTCGTTTTGCACGCAGTCGATTTTAGACAGCCACTGCTGATCGTTGATCAAACCATCATTTCTCATACACGCACATCATAATTTCCACGCGAACGAAGACGCAAGTAATAGCTAATATATACATAAGGCAAAGAAATAGATTCTGACTTGTAATACAACATTAATGGACAAGAATATTCGCACTGCAGACATTTTGTCTCAAATACAGACATTTTGAATTCCTCTAAAAAACACCTGAACGAATTACTTTTATTTATGTTTATATCGCTAATTTCAGTATCAACACAACATGCTCTACTCCGTTCGAAATTACATAACAAAATCAATTGAGAGGATTTTTAAATTTTAGTCATATATTTTAGAAATATCAGAATATTCTTAAGCTTTACTATTATTATCTAACTGTTAAAGAAAAAAAATATTTCTTTACATCCTGAAAAAATAGATTTTTTTTCCTTTCCTCATTCCATCAAGTTACCAATTATTAATTCTCAAGAACCAAACAGCTTATTATCAACTATTAATTTTCTACTATCTAAGTACAATGTACTTCCACAAAAGTTTTATTTTCAGCTATTAGTTGAACTATAGTTAATCTATATCTATACTTAGAATAAAGCTCAATGTATGTGTGTGTGTGCGTGTGTGTGTGTGTTGGCGCTCTACAGGCCAGACCGTTGGACCTACAGCTACCAAATTTGGTACACGTATACCTTGGAGGTCGAGAATGTGCACCTCGGAGCCCTTTTTTCGAATTTTTAATTAGAATTCGAATTAATTAAAATTTAAGCGAAATTTCGACGTTTTTCCGCTATAACTTCCGAAAATATTATTGCACAAAGCTGATTTTTACATCAATTTAAAGATTAAAAAATTAGCTTTCATCCACCCCCACAAGTCTTCTTGTTGCTACACCATTACTAAACAAATGTCATTTTCATGGTGTTCTGTGAAGTGAAAGGTTTTCCTACTTCAACAAAGGTACTAAAATCAAATTGATTCTATGTATTTAATGTGTATCACGTGAGCAAAAAGTAACTTTGTTACCTTATCAGTCTTTAAATTTCTTATGTTTTTATTTTTTTTTTCTTTTATTTTACATTCTCATGTATGAAGAAAGAAAAATTCTCAATTCTCATGCACGTTAAAAAGTAATTTTTAAAAATGTAACGAAGTAGATAAATAATATTAAGTATGTGTTTTGGAGACAAATTTGCAGTTCTTTATAGGATTTTGATCCTAATTGATCAATGTAAGATTTTCTGTTACAAACTGCTTATTCGCTTTAATTAATTCATTAATTCATGAAGTAAATCATAATAACGCTGGAATATTTTCTGAAATTACCAGCTGTGTACTTTTTTTGTTTATTTTTATAGAATAATATGTATTTTGAAAACTTTTGAAAGAGTTGTTTATGATTATTTTTTTTTTGTACTCATTTTTTTTCAAAATGTAATATCTTAGGCTTCTTTCATTTATCTAATGGGGATTCTAAACCCTTTCATTTACCAAAGAAAATATTGGAATTTTATAAGTTGTATTTATTTTACAGTTCTTTAAATACCAACGAGAATTTCCTGTGTACAGAAGAAACATCAGGTGATTAGATAATGATCAAACACTGTATCCAACTACAGTTTCTGATGACGCGTCATGAAAAAGTCTACTCAGACGCCACGTATGATTAATGCGACGGAGAAAATATTTACAAAATCAGATAACTAAAAAGAAAAAAAACTGATAACGCTAGCCTGTAAGAAGTTAAGAGAGTCAAAAATGTCGAGCATTCAATAAATTTGATAAATTTAAAAAGATTTTTTAAAACATTTTTTTTATTTGCTAGTAGTATTTCGAGGGTATTTTAGTAATTGTACATGTTTGAAAAAACATCATTTTTCTTTCCTTATCTGGCATATAATTAAGAGACAATCAAAATGAATACTTCCCTAGGGATCTTGCAATTTTGGGACAACTCCACACTTCGATAAATCTCTGTAAATTTGAAGAAATCGAAAATTATTGTAATAAACTCTCTAGAATTTTATTTATTACTTTTTTTTTTTTGGAGAAATTTTCTAGAAAATGTTAATTTTTTATTTTGTTAAGAAATGTATTGTGATAACCGTGACGGTTTAATTTAGATTCTAATTGCATCGCCATGAATTGAATTTGCCTTTTAAAACTTCATTCAAAAGTAAATACCAAATACTATCCATTAATAAGCTATAACTTTTATATATGACATTGAGAAGAATTGACATTACCAAATATAGCCAAAGGAGTGGCCTGCCCCAAACATTCTCTCATATTCTTTAATAAACTTGTCATGCCAACGAATGCCTAACATAACAATGACGTACAATAGTTACGAAATATCAACTTTTGGCGTAAATTTAGCATTTTTATTGAATCCATCATATCATCCTTTGCAAGTTATTTAGCAATCAATCCCTGGTGTACGTTATAGTATCCAAAAATCGATTATATGTTTCAGACAGTTTTCCTGGTCTGATTGAAACAAAAATTTGATACCAAATTGCATTTGTAGTCAGAAATCCCAATATCAAATTTGATATATTTAAGTCATTGTGTTTTTGAGTTATCTCGTTTACAATATTTCTGAAAATACAGATCAATAGACAGTTAACCCATCGATAGATTTGGCTCGAAATTTGGCGTGTACAAAATAGATGTTAATTCTGGGTACTCATTTTTTCTAACTAGATCTCTTCGTTTTATAATTATCATATTAATTTATATTCGAACAGCTGGACTTCCACTTAACAGATTTTATTCAAAATTTAATTTAAAAAAATCTGCTAATTTGGTGTACAGACCGTATACCAAATCAACCATCTAGCTCTAAACGTTTTAAAATTACTTTTGTCATTGACAGACAGGCGGACATTTTCTAAAAATGTGTTTTTCAAACTCAGGTAAGTTTAAAACATGAGGAATGTTCAAAATCTCGAGTTCGAATTTTCTGACGATTACTGCACCTTCGTACTCGAAAAATTAAGCGTTGAAAAAAAAATTGAAGCTTTTTATTTGAGTTCTATCAGTTGGGATTTCAAGATTGGCGATGTGTTATCGAATATCTAAAACGGTATAAAAAAAGTAAACATTAAAAAAAAGAAAGAATTGGAATCACGGCAAAACATTTTGTGGAAAATCTTCTTAAATTGTATGTATATATTAATAAATATAACTGAACTCTTCTTAACATTGCTAATAATGAAGAAGTTAAAATGAGTACTTTGCTCCTAACACTTAAATTTACCTCGTAGTGCTTGATTTCCTCCTGATAAATTCAAAGTGCATGCGAAGATTTCCAGAAGTGATTAAGGCAGATGACTAAATTCTTGAACAAAAGTGAAGTTAGAAGGTAAATACGATAAGATATAGATATCAATGTAATCTTGAGAACTCTAATCCATTTTCGTTCCTACAGCTAACCACAAACTCTTTGAGTCTCATACAATAGTGATAAGAAAGAAAAAAATCATATCAATGTTTCAAATTGTATTCCATCGCAGTTTTCTATAATCGGGTAAATACAAAAAATTTCTACAGAAATGTACATTTTTAGGACAAATTCAGAATAACAGTATACAGAAGATTCGGAAGCCATCGGTTGCTTAATGCTGAAGGAAGTTTCGAAAAACGGAGAAACTGTTTCCTCTCAACTTCGTTTGAGCATTCTCTACTATTAATAAAATTAGTATATGACTTTTTCTTTGTGCGTATTAGTACTTTACAGAACAGACTGTAATGATATTGATGTTTCAAAATCTAAACTGAATCTTAAATAATTTCCTATATTTTATTTTAAATTTGCCCATACTAATTTCCATCTAAAATGTTCTCTTAAACCAGTGGTGGGGAAACTTTTTTTAAGACGGGCCATTTGTAATAACTAGACGATCGTAGCGGGCCAAAGAGTAATGCTTAATCGTTAAAAAATGTATGTGCTCTCTAAACATATACATATATTATTACATACACTTATTATTTTAATAGTAAAAAAGAAAAGATAAGAAAATTATAAGCACAAAATATAAAATGAATTTAGTGTAGTTCTTGATGTGAAGTATTATCACTTTATTTTCTGGTGTCATTACTGGTTGATGGTGCATGAGAAAAATGAAATTGAAACTGTTTTATCAAAATTTCATCATAGTCCGGTTCCCTTTGCGAAGCAAAAATTCTTAAAACTGATGAAAGGTGCTCATCGGTAATTCTGTTTCTTAAAGAAGTTTTCCTAAGCTTCATTGTTGAAAAGATTTGTTCGCATATATAAGATGAGCCGAACATTGTCATTATCTTCATTGCATGAGTAATTAGATTTGGGAAATTATCTGGACTTAAATTTTTATAAATTTCTAGTAATGGTACTGTATGAAAAGTTTGTTTCAGGAAAGTATTACAGTTCAGTTCTATTAACTCAAGTTGAAATTTTGCATCAACTTCTTCGTAATTAACATTGAATGGGGTCGCAAAAATACTAAACTCTGGTTCCATTTTTCTAAAGTCCTGAAATCTCCTTTCAAATTCTGAAGATAGTTTTCTCAAATTAATTTCGTATTTTTTAATCTTATTGTTTGATATAGTGAATTTTAAAGATTGTATTCTTGGAAAATGAGAAAAATCAGATTTAGAGATCTGATCAGCAAATAATAATAACTGTAATTTGAAACTCTTCAGGTATTGCTAAATATTGTGAAGAAACTTATTTTTCCCTTGCAATTTGAGATTAAGTTGATTCATGTGTACGAGGAGGTCTGTGAAAAAAGCGAAATCAGAAAGCCACGTTTCGCTTTCTAAGACGTCAAATTGATTATAAATGTCTTTATCAAGAAGAAAAATCACAATATCGTCTTTTAAATCCCAAATTCTTTCAAATACTTTTCCAGCACTTAACCAACGAACTTTTGAATAATACAGGATATCGGAATGCTCAGCATGTACGGACTCCCAAAACTGTTGAAACTGGCGATGTAATAGTCCTCTGGAACGAATCATATTTACTAGTTTTGCAACAATATTAAGTATATGGTCAATATCTAAAGCCGATTTACAGAGAGCATCCTGATGTATAAGGCAATGGAAAAAAACATCATTTTTCGGATACATAGAATTAAATATCCCAACAAATCCTTGATGGATTCCAACCATATTAGGAGCACCATCTGTAGTTACATTACATAACTTATCAATAGGTAAAAAAAGTTTATCGATGCGATTTTCAAATTCACAAAATATATCGGCACCAGTCGTTGTTCCTTTCATTGACTGCAGCCCTGCAAGTTCTTCTGTAATTTCAAAGTGGGCGTTGATTCCTCTTACAAATATGAGTAACTGCGCAGTATCGCTGATATCTGTACTTTCATCAATGGTAATTGAATAAAAAATAAATTTTTGAGTTTTTGTAGTCAGTTGTGAAATTAGATTTTTATCAATATTTTCAATTCTCTCGGTGATTGTTCTTCTTGAGAGAGACAGTGACTGAAAATCATTTTTCTTTTCAGGGCACATAATATCGCACACATCTATCATGCACTGCTTTATAAATTCTCCATCTGAAAATGCTTTATTAGATTTAGCAATATTATAAGCCAACACATAACTGGCTTTCGTAGAGCATCTTTGAGAATGATTAGCTCTCTGAAATAATTGTTGTTGACTTGATAAATTTTTTATTAAATCTTTCGATTTAATTTTTTTCACCTCTTCACTTAACGATGAGTAGGAGTGGTTTTCATGTTTGCTCTTGAAAGGGCGTTGAATGTTATATTCTTTTAAAACTGCAACAGTTGTATTGTAAAGTAAGCACACAGGTTTTTCTTTAAATAAAGTAAAGAAATATTTCCACGTCCATTCTTCTTTAAAAACTCGACATTCTGAATCCACTTTTCTTTTTTTAACATCCATATTAGACGTTACCTACTACGGAGAATAACACACAAAAACGCAATTGACGAAAGCTTACTACTAACTAATGCTCTTGCGCGGGTGTTTGTTGAGGCAGTGGGAGTTTAGGGGATTACACAAAAAATTACTCAAGTCACAGTGGGTCGTTACAGATGACTGACTAAGTTGCTAACTAACTGATCTTCGGGAGGCCTCGCTTGTACTTATACCTACCTGCAAGGATTGTTCGGGAATTGGAGTTTTGCGGTTCTTTCGGAAAAACAGAACAATGAATCGAAAATGCGAGAGTGTCTGGAAGTTTCGAGCGAAGAGGAGTCAGCTGTTTGGGTCGGATGGATTTGTCCAGAATACTATTGTGTTTAGAATATCGCCGCAGGTAGTTTTTATGCGGGTCGTCACATTACGAAGTAAGAATGCGTTCAAACATTCTCACGATGGCACTCTTAAACGGGCCGGATTAAACCTTTCCGCGGGCCGGACTTGGCCCGCGGGCCGTAGTTGCCCCATCACTGTCTTAAACCGTAATCCAATTCCCACTTTTTCTTTAATTACTTTTACTATCAAATTGGCTGGTCACGGCCTTTTCTAACGCTTCAAGTGTACTGGTCATTTACAACATTCTTTTAAAAATACCTAAAATTCCTTTTCCTAAATTGCAAAGAAATCCTTATCACAATATCTTACTAAAACCAATGAAGGAAAGAATTAATCACAATATAAACGGATGTCAGTTTTATCACCGCTTCTTGTACAAAAAATGCCTCGCGTAGTGAAATAAATTGGGGGAGGGGGGATTTAAAAATTACATATATATTCTCTGCTTGACACTGTATTCAAATTCGAATAGCAGTTGGGATGATATGATTGGAATGATTTCTTCGCCTGTTGCTGTTTTGTTCTTTCCCTTTTTGTTTTCTTAATACACACACACACACACACATATATATATATATATATATATATATATATATATACAATCATAAAATTATTAAAACAATCAAAACACATTTCTTGATCAACAAAATTAAAACGAAACCAAATAGGTCGAAATCGAAATTAAAACTCAATTCAGAATTACACGCTAAAAGTTCACAAAATGAAAGGTAAATGAATAAGAACCAATTAATGAAACAAATCCACAATACTATATTCAAAGAATTATTTAAACGAAACAGAAACAGAAGTAACTACGGAAACGAAACCAAAACCGGAATCGTAACTAAAAATCATTAATGATTAAACAAGTTTTAAGAATTAAAATGTTTTTAAATCAATCATTGTATTTAGAGAACGCAAATGCAGCTACAACTAAAATGCAAATGAATATAAATTAATTAACAAAATAAGACAACAGAATCAAAATAATCAATAGAAAAAAATAGTCAATAGAACAGGAATCC
>JAPMOQ010054857.1:0-18300 GCA_026543055.1 Argiope trifasciata
TCCCCTTTGAAAGGCTGTATTTTTCTCGTAGCTTCAAAATAGGATGTAATACAATGAATGCCTCATCAATAATGACTGAAACTAATGAAGCTTGCACCATCATATTTCGCATTCAGACACTTTTCTATAAGCTGCATGCGAGTGATGCATAGTTGGGCCTTTCAAATTTATTAATATTAGTAATGATGTAATTCTTACGTATAGAAAAAGAAATGTTAACCAAATTTTACTAAATTCTTTCGAAGTAGTAGAACAAGGTGAATTTATTTTGTATGGTAATATTTATTCATACGTTTACTCGTTTATTTTGAATACCTGATTATGATATTACTCGATTCACTATCAGCCGCGTCTGTCCCTGAAAAATTATTTGAGTTTTTGAATTGGTGTAAATCTAAGCGATCTAATCGGCATCTATTTATACAAACCTGCGCAGTCTTTAGCAATTCACATAGAGACAGATGGCTCTGCTTGTGAAACCGCACTTAAAATGACATAGATAATTCATAGTGATGTATGTAAAAGTCTCTACGAACAGTTAAAAATCTCTACAAAATTTTGGATTTTAAAACCGAGTTGTTAGGCGGAATTTGTACTAGCGACCACGGATTCAAGTCATTTTACATCAGCGAAGGCCCTTGAAACGGTCCTTTCATCGCTACCGTTATTGTTTTTTCGAAAGGGCCTTAATTTTCGCCTTCTCAGAAGTTTGCCTCGCCAAAAATATCTATAGATAATACCAATACTGATTAATTGTGGTTAGTTCGCTTTTCTTCTGTCGAAGGTAAATGATTACAGCCTTCGCACAACCATCTCTTTTTGATTTGTTTCTTTTATCTCCTCTGAATTTCGAACAAACTATATATTCTTCCCATTTCATTATCGGCGATCAAACTATTATAAGACATTGCCCCTTTAAAGTAGGTCTGAGTACGATGTTTGGAAAGTGCAAGTCGCCAACTTCCATCCATTTATTTAAAATCCGTTTCTTTAGTGCGACTAGAGTTCGAACTTTAAACTCTGGTCACACGACAGAAGTTTTGTGCAGGAATAGCTATTTTTGTCGTAACAACGCGAGGGTCGATTCAAAATCCCTTTCAATGCCTTCATAGATTTTCTTTAATATCCGATGTTGTCGCAGGAAACGCAGTTGGGTTCTAAATTATCTGCTTGGTTTTAAAACCCCTATTTCGTAACACTACACAGGACAAATTTTTATAGTCAAAGGAATTTACTGTTAAGGAAAGGAATTTTCGAATTGTTTACGCGATTAGTGGCATGAAATTTTCTTTACAAAGCTGGGATATTATTTTTTAACTTGTATGACTGTGGGAAGTATTGAAAACCATAAGAAACTTAAGTCATAACTTTCGTTATGTTGATTGTAAACTATCCATGTCTGTTACTCAAACCTGCATTACCATGTATCGAAAAGTCGTAATATAATTTGTTCAATTGTTTCTAGTTTTTTAAGCACAGTTTTCAGAAATAACTACAAAAATGGTATCGTAGTTTTTTCTGTAAGTGAAAGAGAGTAAATTTCCCCATGTAGGTAAACCTCTCAAGCCCGGAATCTATTTGTTTGTGTATGCATGTTTACCATCGGCTATCTTTTGTATTAAAACTAGGCGAATTATGAATTTTCGGCAGAGGCAGCGCCGTCGATCTTGAATAGTGATACGACTTGACTGTTAAAAACAATTTTTGCAAATTTTTATGAGAATATGAGCCACGAAAAACATTTCTAATAGTTGATTAAGCATACGAGCTGTTTCAATTTATATGCGGAATTTCTCAACATGGGATATAAATACAGATTTAATGAAAGTAATTCATTTATGACTTGATCCCAAATATTAGTACTGCAGGACAAAATACCTGTAATACATGTGCTATTTTGAAAGGATTCTAACTCAAAATTCTTTTCGATGCCTAATTAGATTCCCATCAGCATCCGATGCTGCTGCATGAAACATTCTTTTGTTCTTAATTGGACGATTGATTTCAATTCAATCTCTGATAGCGAATTACAGTCAAGATTTACCACGTCATTTCAAATTTTCTAACTGGGAGAACGAAAAGAGGTGCCTTCTAGTTTGAGGTTTTCAACATAATTTGATATAAAATTTTAACTATACAGTGACAACTTCAACTATCGTTGTGAGAAGTATTGAAAATCGAAAGCTGCCCCTTGTTGGTAGTGAACTGACTATGACTTAAGAAATTTCTTGTTACCAGATAACAACTTTTATATACATAATGATCTGTGTTTAGCCAATTTGGTTCGGTTGGCACTAAAATTCTACTAGAGGGTCGTGGTTTTGTCGATCAGCAAAAGACCGTACAGTGCATCATATGGATTAGAATTTTTATTAGCACGGAATCTAGCTTTGCATACACATATCCTCTAATTGGGCGTTGTAACTATTGAAACCGTATTTATCAGGAATTTTCGTCTGAGGTTACCTCTTTACGTTACAGTTGACTAGTGGAACAGTGTGATTATTATTCATTTGATTAATCAAATTTTTAAAAACAGTTTTTGTATTTTTTTTCCAATTTATGAGAATATGGGCAGTGATAAATATTTAAAAATGGTTGATTATATCTACGAACTATTTCAATGTACATCAAATTAGCTCATTTTCTACATATCCTGTATTATAAATATTGATTAACAAAATGCTGTGACGAGGTGTGGTATTTTAAAAGACGATGTGGATTCTCCGTTTAATACCTGAATTTGCACTGATAACGACATATATTTTGTCTAAAGTCTTTTTTTATATTAATTCAAGTCATTGAGAGAGTTAAATTTCTGTTTTGTATGGAGGATATATTGAGTCGCATTGTAACTTCTATTACTGATTGAGAACAATGAGTAAGCCTTGCTGATAGATTGAGATTTCAATATCCAGTACAAAAAATTCCATGCGACAGCTTATTATTGAAAGGCTGTGGTGAAAAAAGTCCTCGTACAAGTTGCTCGTGTTTGGGAGAAGGATGTTCACATGAAACGACTATTAGTTTTAGTATATATTTATGAAGTATTCTATGCAGCTAATGACTTTTAATAATAATTAATTGAATTGCTATCCCACAATACACTTGACATTGAAGGATTTTGATTTATATTTCGAAGTATCAAAGTAATTAAAAAGTATTGTCCGAATTAGCACATTGTGTTGAAACTTGAGTTTCTCTCAAATTCTGCGATCATAATGACCGGCACATTCTTTATATGAAATGAAGCCGCATTTTAATTGGCAAATCCATATTTGCCCATATGAAACTGACCATATTTGTAAACAAGCCTCAATATATCGGTATTTTCCCACCATTTCCCAAACAGCTAAAATATGTATAGATGACGTAGTAATTCAAGCACTCCAGTTTATATTTGATTTAATAAACAAAATTTGGTGTCACTTAAATAGAAGGAACTTTTGAAATAAACCACTAAGAGCTCTAAGGATAAATAACTAGGCAACATGCTTGTGAAGTAGGTTAAGCTAAGTCTTTATAAATATATCATATTTGAATTTCAGAAATAGAAAAAATTTTTGGTTGATATCAGTTTATTACAAAGTTTTATTATTTCCGTTCGCAATCGGAATTCTCTTATCCTTCATATGCAGATTGTAAAAACAGCCGATGATATAAAATTTTTAATGCAATCTCAGGTCACACGTCTCTGTGTTAGGGCTGCAGACTAAGATTCGTAATGCGATTAATCTTTCGTGAAGGCGATCGAAATGTTGTCTGAAAACCCAATGCTTATGGAAACGATTGAATTCTGCGCATGCCCTCAATCTTCAGATTAAAATATGAATTAAATAAACATTTATATTTCTGTACAATTTTAATTTATGAAGTATGAAATTTGAACGATTTAGTCGTGACTGTTTAATTAAGACATATAATAATAAAAAAATATTTATAAAAAAAGATATATAAATTCTTTCGTTGGTATCTAGTCTCGAATTCGCAAAAAGAGTCGGACCTCATCCTGCCGTTTTGTCCATCAGGCCACACGTCTCTGTGTTAGGGCTGCAGACTAAGATTCGTAATGCGATTAATCTTTCATGAATACGATCGAAATCTAGTCTAAAACACAATGCTGAAGGAAACGATTAAATTCTGCGCATGCCCTCAATCGTCGGTTCAAAATATAAATTAAATAAACATATATATTGCTGTACAATTTTAATTTATGATGTACGAAATTAGGACGATTGAGTCGTGACTGTATAAATAAGACATATAATAATAAAAAATATTTATAAAAAATTAATATAAATTCTTTCGTTGGTTTCCAGGCTCGAACTCGCAAAAAGAGTCGGACCGCGTCCTCCCGTTTTGTCCATCAGGTCACACGTCTCTGTGTTAGGGCTGCAGACTAAGATTCGTAATGCAATTAATCTTTCGTGAAGGCGATCGAAATGTACTCTGAAAACACAATGCTTAAGAAAACGATTGAATTCTGAGAATGCCCTCAATCACCAGATTAAAATATGAATTAAAAAACATGTATATTGCTGTACAATTTTAATTTATGAAGTATGAAATTTGGACGATTCAGTCGTGACTGTATGATTAAGACATGTAAAAAAAATATTTATAAAAAAGTAAATATAAATTCTTTCGTTGGTTTCCAGGCTCGAATTCGCAACCTGCAAAAAGAGCCGGATCTCGTCCTTCCGTTTTGTATTGATATATATGTTGATAAAAATATATTGATTCTTGGAATGTTTGTTCTATTAAGCATGAAAGAACAATCAGCCACTCGCGGAATATGTGACTTCGTGGCTAGAGCGAAAGTGCAATCAAAGATTTTTGTCACATCTCATTTCTAGTCTCGAAATATATCGTTTAAATGTTATAGATTTATTCAAAATATTAAATCTAGCATTCACGCACATGCATTGGAGTCATTCATATTCTTAGCACTGTGCGTTTTGACAGAGACCCCTCGCGTTAAGAATGAAAGACCCCTCGGCCAATTCAGGAGTAACTAACTAGGTATCTAAAACAAAATTGCGAATATAAGATTTTTGCTGGCTCTCGGTTCGAGGCATGAAACCGGAAAATCGATTTCTTTTCCTTTATTTTGAATAATATTTCGAATACTATTTCCATATTTACTTTTAATAATTCTTCCCATTCGAAAATAAAATATTTACAGATTTTTTGAAATGTTAATTTCACAGACATGTGCAGAAGTCGTCCTAAGTCTTAGCATTCTGTTTTTTAACCAGATTCCCACCGCATTTGATACTGGGAATATCGTATTAAAGAATCAAAGATCCCTCAAAAAATTAAAGAATATAAGGCTTAATGGCTAATCCTCAGATTCTCTCGTAACCACAAAATGGATTTTAATTTTTTTAATTATATATTTCGAATACCAATTCTATAATTACGCTGAATTATTCCACACCTTATAGTTCAAACATAAAACATTTCGTTCACATATTTGTAAATTAAATTGAAACGTTAAGTGTCAAAATTGCGCACATGCACAAAAGTCATTCCTATAGCATTTTTAATGCATAATCTAATGCAATTTTCTTCCTAATATGTTTGATACTTGGATAGCGATATTAAGAAGGAAAGAACCTCTGCGGCACAATCCGTATGTGGCTTTCTGGACACAGTGATCCCTAGTTCGAATCCGCAGAATTGTTTTACACATATATATTCTATTATTTTTCTTTTCAGTATTATTCCGAGTATTACTTTCAGGGTTATTCTGATTTATTTCAACCCTAACAAATCAAAATATTTCATTAATCTATTTACGGATTTATTCGAAATTTTAATTGTCGCAGAGATGCGCAGAAACCATTCCTATACTTAGCATAATGCTTTTTGACCAGATTCCCATCGTCTTTGATGCTTGTATTGTCGTATTAAAAAGGAAAGACATTCAGTTAAGGAATATATGCAATATATGTTTAAGTAATATATGGCTTGGTGACTAGAGCAAATCAGTGATTTTTGTTGATCCTCAGTTTGAGTCCCGAAACGGATAATGGATTCTTTTTTCTTTGTTTTGAATGATATATATATATAGAAAAAATTTTCCGGTTTCGAGACTTGAACTGAGGAACAAAAAAAACTATGATATGCCTTTGTCCTTCAAGCCACGACGATACACATTTCTTTTGTGGTAAAGGGTTCTTTCATTCTAAATACGACAATCGAAGTATGAAATACGTTGAGAATCAGTGTTATGAATAGAAATTACCTCCCCGTATGTCTGTGAACACGATACTTATCATTTCGAATAAATCCATAAATGCACTACGAAATATTTTATTTTTGAAGTATTAGGCTTGGAATAATTCAGAATAAATGTAGAATTAGAATAATATTCAATTTTTTTTTTAAATAAGAATGTATATATACAAAAAAATTTTTTGTGGCATATGACTTAATAGATAGAGCGACGGGATGAATCAAAGATTTTTATTGGTCTACATCTGAAATCTGGGAACCATCAATTGATTTCTTATATTGTCTTTTTTTTGAAAAATCGATTTTGAATATTTTCCCCCATATGTTATATATTTATTTGAATTTTTCTAATATTTACACTCTATAACTCAAAATTTTGCTTAAAATAATCTATAAATTTAATCCAATTTTTTTCCCCGAGATCTTGCACAAGCACGGAAATCATTCTTAATCATAAGCATTGAGATTTTATGCGAGATTCGCATCGTATTTTAAATTGGCAATGGTTGTGCATATGACGAATCTTTGAAATCTTTCCTATTCTTGTCATTTTCCTTTCAGACCAGAGGCCCATCCTATTTCCAAGATGCTATTTATGGAATGTACATAGAATCTTAGACTTCGAGGGCTCTTTTTGAATGTGCGATTCGATGAGTATAACGGAACGCCTTTTCTTTGTTTTTTCGAACTCTTCAGTTCGAATTCCGGAACCGATGAAAAGTTGTGTTTATTTATTTAAATATTATACTCTAGACTAATTCTATAGTTACTATGAGTTATTGCAATAGTTATTCTTAGTAAAATCTACTCTTATGACGAATTCCTATAAAATAAATTCCATTTTTAGATGTCAAGGACAGAAATGGTTCATATTTACAGCATTTTGCTTTTAAATGATTGTGCTTATTTTTTTTTCTTTTTGCAGGTCCTCAGTTCCTGGAACCGATGAAAAGGTCCTATACATATCCTGCCTATGCACAAAAATCAATTCAATTCATAGCAGTGCGCTTTCACACCACAGGACCGTCGTTTTTCTTGCTAGGAATTATAAAATGCATGTAAATTCTTAGATCACAGCCGCTTTCGATGGGCATAAATGCTGATTTTTATACCCGTAGCACACATTCTCAGCTTTTTGATGTCCTCCTCTGAATCTCGGAACGCTGAACATTTTGCATAGTTTTATTCTTTTGTATATTATGCTACAATCTAACTGCAGATGTCAAGGATGTGTCTCCTTTAGCTCAGGAGAAATGCGGTGGTCAATGTCAACATATTTACTATAGAAATTACTTCAGGCTATTTGGTAAGAGAATTATTGCACTTGCATCCATTTGATGCAAGACATTTCTTGTATATTCAATATGAAATTTTAAAAAAGCCGAAAGTTCCTAACCAATCAGACCAATTTTGCAGACTTTTAGAAAGTTTTAAATATAAAATGATCGCAGTTGAAATTTAAAAGCTGCAATAAAGAACTGCCTATGGTGTAGTTTGATGAATCAATTGGAACAATCCAAACAACACCAAGAAGGGTTGCTTTAAGAGTGTTTCATCGGCTAATCTCGTTTCGAAGCAGTTAATGATTTTTCAGCTTCTTCAGTCCATTCAAGAGGGTTTGCAGGTTTTTCAATAGGAGTGAAGATTTCTTTTTGTTTGTATATTATTTTTTAAAAATAAAGGTTCTAAAATAAGAGCTGCTTTAAAAAATGAATCAATGATAAAAACTATACATTCCAACAAATCTCACAATCAAGAAGAGGCGATAGACCTTCACCGTAAATTTGAATTCCAAGAAATTTTAAACTCCACACCAGAAGTACAATTAGATGTTTAATTGCTAAACCTTAGTAATCGAGAGTTTCCAAAAACAAGTGCATGCAGATGAGCAGTATGTTCATTAAACATTTAATGCAATTAGAATTGATACATTAAATTTTCTGCTTCTTCAGGCTGAACTCTCGGTACTCAAGTTTGCGATAAAGGGGGCTTTAGATAACGGATTTTAATTAAAGCTTCTAACATTTCCAATTCTTCATAATAAGTTAGGTAAAAGTAGTAATATATCACGAACGGAGGAAGAAATTACGAGCTCCAAGAACTGAATTTTCTTTTAACCCATAAAAAGTATAACTTTTAAAAAATGATATATGATAATATTTTTAGGATGGAAATTGGCTTATGAAGAGTGATCTATTTAGCATACGAGTTAAATGTAATTTGATTAATAAATTGGCTTTTTTGATATTCAAGGGAAAAAATCTAGTCACACTCATTGTGCGAGATAAGAAATGGAGGCATCTAAGTTTCTTCCATATTGAAAAGTGTGTCAGAACTTTTACCAACCTACATAACTACAAGCAAATATTGATGAAATTGGAGCGAAGCAATCTTCTCCATGACCATAAAAAGTGATAAAAATAAAAAGGCCCAGATACTGTGTGGTTGGTAATTTTGGATAGCAAAATATAGTTTTAGAAATTTCACATTTGAAAATCTTTTAATTAACTATAACTACATACGTAATTTTTTTTAAAAAAATTCACATGTAAATATTTATATTAAGTATCGAATAACGAAAAAGTGCATAATAATTACATTCATTTTTTTCATCTGGTGTTTTATAAAAAAAAGTTTCACATACTCTTTACTATTTTATTATAGTGGAACTAAATATTTTTTTCTTTGCTGGCCATGTATTAAATATATAAATACATGCACGTACTTCCGAATTAATTTTCTTCCTTGCCTTGTTTAGCTCTCTCATTTTGTTATTGTCCGAGACATTTCTTTTTCTCAATGTATAAATTAAGTCCCGGGTAATTTTTTTTATCCTCATTTTTTAAAACTCAACAACTTTTTATTCGGCTTCACATGACTAAATTTAAAAAGATCTTTCATATTGCGCAGAGGTTTGCCGTTATCTACTATAATGCGTTATTTCATCCATATATTTGAAAAATAACCCCCCTCTCTCTGAAATTTTAAGTATATCACATCCACTCTCCTTGACTTAATTTTCGGTATATATTATAAATATTTTGGACCTTTTTTGTAGAGATAACTGATATACTAAATTCAGTTCAGGCTCAGTCGACTTTCCTGTTGCAGACATTTCCCTCCTCTAAAGGTTTTCATCTTTTCTATTCAAAAGTGATACCAGATAAAGTGCTGTGTTTGAAGAAAATTCAGCATCAATATTCAATAAGAAGGCGAAATAAAAATAGACGCGAGCATTTCTTTATAAAATGGTTTTTGAATATTAGTTTCTGTCCGCGATTGGATTATTACGCCAGTCAGGAAATTAGTATTAGTACAGACTTTTGTCTTCACAGACTCTAACTAATTTCAAATCCTGTGTAGATTGCGAATATAATAAAGATCAGATAATAATGTCAATTAACGACACAATATCTCAATTTTAGAAAGTTTTTTCACTCTATTTCTACTATTAATTTACACTCTCCCTACATTATATAAAAAATCTTGTTCAAATTTTCCTTCATTCAAATACTTTTCATTCATACTCTGAAGTTCAAATATTTAATTGTTTTAAAAACTTGTAAAGAATGACTCTTGATGCCAATACAGTTTTCTTTTTCAAATCTTAATTAAATTTTTCCAGCATTTTCTATTTGGACGCCAAGCTCCGAGATTACTGATGCAAAACAAGAACACAAATTAATAAATTACTTCTTTCTTTCTATCTATCTATATATATACACACTAGCCACGTTTAAAGACCAGCTGGTTCGAAAGGAATAATGCATTCTAAAATTTTCAATTAAATATTTGTGTTCCTTGCTCTCTTTATAACTTCTTAGCCAAATATATTTTAACTAAGATAGTCATGCAACTCATCTAACTATAGAAGATTTACGATTATTTGTTGATCGCACTCTACATCTCTCCGATTCGCCATCACCTGTCATGGAATTATGTGGAAAATATCACATCGTATATTTATTCCGTAACATTACGCTACCATTTCAACACGTGCTGAGCATCACACTTTCCTCAGTTTTATTTGCAATAAGAGTTAATTTAATTTTTCAATTTCAGTTTTTGTCAATGTGATGGCAATCACAGGTGTACTCTTCAGGCTAAATTCTGCTTTCATTTTATAAGAAATTAATTGATAAAAAATACGGTTATAGTATTTTTTTAAAAAAATTCATTAAAAATAGAAACTGAACTTTTAAGTTAAAAGAATGCTATCAATGACAAAGAGCCATTTTTAAGAGGATTTAAAAAAGTTTTGCGCTGCAATATTTTCGGAAGTTAACGCTGAAAAATTCCAAATGTTAGATGAATTTTTAATTAATTCGTTTCAAAAAAAGTCCGTCTAAGTATTCTTTTCCATCTTCCAAAGTAAATATGTGCGATAGCTCCCAATCATATGGTCTGGTGTGTAGAGAGAGCACTAACAATGGAGCTCACACATTCATTCATTTACGCTAAGCACATATTCAATTGATCATCAGCCTTAGAGTAATACCGGGTACTGATTGGCCTGAAATTGATGTATATTTTAATATGGT
This sequence comes from Argiope trifasciata, assembly GCA_026543055.1. Lineage (NCBI taxonomy): Eukaryota > Metazoa > Arthropoda > Arachnida > Araneae > Araneidae > Argiope > Argiope trifasciata. The sequence continues at coordinate 10,782 of JAPMOQ010054857.1, forward strand.
GGTCGAAATTATCTGAAAAAGCACTTTTGAATTATAATTTTCCTTTTTCTTAATAAATCATTCAGTTTTGTTGGTTGATTTAGAAGATTGATTAATGCCACAACTTGTTTAAAATATTAGCAAAAATATGTTGTAAAATATGGCTCACAGAGCAAAATGTGAAAAAATCTAAAACTCATTATTCATCAAGGCCTTTTTTGACTCAAGCTACATAAAAAGTAAATATTTTCTAAATTTAGACCAAGTTAATAGTACTGAACAATATGCGTGGCTATTACTAATGATTTACTAACTAGCCAACGGGCCAGAATTTGAATCCTGTATCAATTCAGTCTAATTTACCGTAATCAAAACGCTGATTTTTTTTTTGAATTGATGATATAGATATTGCAAACGAAAAAAACCTATAGAAACCGTTACCTTGCATTTATATTTTTAGAAAACATGATATTCAATTAATTGCATCCAGGCACGTGCTGAAAGTTATACTTTTTTAAAATTTAATTTGTAGTTATAGTTGATTATTTTTTAAATTTCAACTTCTGTCAATAAGATAACACTTTAATAAAAGCTATTTTTTCCCATTGCGCGCTTATCACTTTTCGCTTGTAAAATTTTATTGTTTCATCCGAAATATATAGTTGAAAAATGATTAAAATATTTCTTTAAAAATTTGATAAATAGAAATTTGTTACGCGTTAAAATACTTGTACCATTAGAGAGTTAATATTTTTTTCTGCCTTTTAACTTGATGTATAATTCAATTTTGTGCTATAATATTTTTCGAAGTTATAGCGAAAAAACGTAGAAATTTCGCTTAATTTTTAATAAACTCAAATTCAACTTAAATATTAGAAAAAATTGCCCCAAGAAGCACATTTCCTCCCTCCCAAAATATACAAAATTTGGTAGCTGTAGGTCCGTCGGTCTGGCCTGTAGATTGCCAACACAGACAGACAGACACATGTGCTTTATATATATATATATTCTAGTCATGTTTGGCGACCAGCCGGTTCGCCAGTCTTACTGGTGTTTAAAATTATCAGTTAAATACTTGATATAACGGCATTGTCAATCAAATACTTTATGTGACTTGCCTTTTAATAGCAACTTTATTAAAATATTCTTAAGGTTAAAATTTTGAGTCAAAAAATTCACTCATACAGTTATAAAAACCTTAAGGCCTTAATGAAGGATTTGTGAAATTATGTCAGCTCTCGCAACATTTGAGCTTTAAATTAAGTTGAAAATGATTAAACTGCAAATAGATATAAATTTTTTTTTAACGAAACCAAGCATATTTTAAATATAATTAATAGAATCATAATGTATACTACTAAATAATTACAATAATTTATGTAATATTTCAGCATTACTTGGATTCATCATAAAATTCAAGTTTTATTTCCGCTTTCAAAAGGATTTAATTGATGTGAATATTAATATTTAATTTCGTCTATTAATACAATTAAAATATTATAATGTCTAGCTCTTTTAGTTATAATGAATTATATTTTATGAATATTCTTGACACTACAACTTTCAAATAAATAAATTAAGGTTTCTATCTACAACTGTCAAATTTGATTAACTTTTGAAGTTTTGTATAAAAATGTTTGAAAGATTCACTATTTTCATTCTTGGTGGACAATCAGTCTAGAGAAATCCCGGACGTTGATTGGGGCAACATCTTTGGAATGGTCGATGAATTGGTTTTCAATTACCAGTTTTTGTTGAATAGTGATTTTCGAATCTTAATAAGTCATACAGTTTTAGAGGCCGAGTGGATTGAAGTACATCTCTTTTCATTTAAGAGCTAAACTTAATTTTTTTTAAGTAATTACAGACACATGTTACATATTATATAGTTATTTACTTCATTTAGACCCTTTTAATAGATGTATTTCTATTATTAAAGTTTCACAAATTAGCTGTTGGACCTTGTATTGAGAAGAAATATATACTAAACCCTGTTTGTCTTAAATATAACCGATTTACTTAATAATATTGTAAAAGTCACAATTTTTCTTTGCATTCTTTTTAGTATACACATTTTATTATTTAATTTCATGGAGGCAAGTGCTGAAAATTGTATTTATGTAGGTTTAATTTGCAATATTTATTTTTTTAATCTGAGTTTTGGTTAATCTGATGACAACATATCGATAAAAAATAATTTTTCCCCTTTTACTGGTAACTTGCTCGTGCGGATTAAATTTTACTGTTTTGGCTGAAATGCATTGTTCAAAAATATAGTTAAATATTTCGTTAAAAACAGAAGCTTAAGTTATATCTTAAAACACCGATTCCATTAGACAGCTGATTTTTTTAAACTTGAATTTGATACAAAAACTTCATTTATGCGATAATATTTTCGAAATTCATAGTGAGAAATCATCGGAACCCAGCTGAATTTTTTATTAGTTCAAATTCTAACTAAGAATTCGAAAAAAAGGGTCCCGAGGTACACATTCCCGACCTCCAAGGTACACACGTTCTAAATTTGGCAGCTGTAAGTTCAATAGTCTGGCCTGCAGAGAGCGAGCGAGCGAGAGAGAGAATTATCAGTACAGAGAAGAAAATAAGTAGGAATTTAACTTAAAATAAAATTATATATTGCTTGTTTCTCTTCAACTCGATTGCACAGCCCTCGCGTACTGAAAGATTCACTTCGGTTTTAAATGGTACAACAGAGAGCATATGTTCCGCGAGGAGTTGTTTTTTTATTCCCTTAGCGTGCTTTTTAATCTATATTAACATTTTAAAATTTAAACATTGTATATCCAAATGATAAAAAATTAAATATTTATGAAGGGAAGGTTTAGTTTTATTAAACTTAACCCCATTCCCATCACCAATTTCACGTAGCCAAAGCTGAGAATGAAGAAGTGAATGGATAAAATTCCTAATTTAGCATCTCGGTGAAAAAGATAAAGGTTATAAAGAAGTAGATTTTGAAATAAAGATTTACTAGAATCATTCTAATATTTCAATTATTTAAACTCGTATAGTAATATAAAGATATATGGAATAGTGATGCGTTTATAATTGATTTTTGCACTTTGAACTATTTTCCTTCCTTGAAGATTTTAAATTCAATGAATGAGGCAGAATCAATTGTATGAAACTGCAGTGAACAAATAGAAAACATGCGCATTGTACCCTGGAATTTGAAGCTTAAATCGCTTCTTTCGTTTTCTTACTAAAATTAAGCAGTTTCTCGAAATTCAACGAATCTGACATTAAAAGAATCAAATCAAACAATGAAAAGATACAAATGATTTAAAAGGGGTCAAATCAGCGCTGTAAATGAATTAATGATTTAGATCATTACAGTTTTGCACTGTCACAAATGCATAAAAACGATTGGGGTTGCAATTAAGGTTAAAAAATAAATTCCAGGTTCAGATTTAACAAAAAATTCTTTTTAAAGACGCTACACGACATGTTTTTAATTTAGTAAATGAGAACTGAATTTCCATTTTATATCTAAAACTAAATGAAATCAAATCCGATCTTACAATAGTACTGTATGCGTAGTATTACAATAACGATCTTTAAAACTAGCACTAAAAAAGGATTTGCAGCGATTTATGAACCTTCTCTTAAATTAAGCATTAATTTTTATAAGGAAATTTGAAAGGGAAGGGTCCTTTGACCGGCGAAAAATACCTGATAGGTAAGCAAGACGAATTGGAAAGCAGAAAATCCCTGTATGATACAATAGTAAATACCCGTGAGTTTCGAATTAATGTTTTCGTATGTGATGGGAAATAAAAGAACACAAATAAAGAAAAAGAACGCGCTCACAATGAAACCACACAGCAGTCGCATACCGGCTCATAAAAACGGCGTCCGGATGCGAGAGATGTGGGGTCACAAAAGCCTTTCATGGGCCGACGAAGTGTCTCCTTTTTCTTTTGTAGGAGAATAACGGAAGGGTTTTTGTTTCAAAATTCAAATGCAATTAAAATCAATCTGCGTCTGATAAAATGAAGAAAAATAGATACAAACACTTTAAAAAGAGTAGAGAATATTCTAGAAGATCCAAGTGTGTCGAATAAAATTCAAACGATAAAGTTCATAACATAGTCCAAATTCTTCAAAAAATGGACAGAAATAAAGTCTAAAAAAAGCACGAAGTTTGTTCGTTGAAGAGTAATAATCGAAGCAATTTGTCTCTTCAAATTTCTGCGAAAATTCTCGATTACAGCAAAGGACAGTCCAGTCCATCGCAAATGTCATTTTTCCTTCCTTTCAGTGTTAACACTCGCCACAGTATGAGTATGGCAGGCATGTCCCAAAAGAAAGTCTTCACATCCGTCCAGTAACATTCTGGAAGAAGAGTATTCACCTCGCGGGATATGGAAAAGAAAATATATATATATTAATAACACTATAATGCACAAACTAAAAGAATATCAAGGAATTTGACAATAATAAAATCCAGTAATAAATTTGCTTTAGATATTTTCGCATCTTCTAAGGTATTCTCTTTTTAATTAAGACACAGCAATTGGCAGTTGTTAGGGAGGTAATCGATATTACTTATTACTTAGTCATATGCGAGGTAGAAAAAGTACTACAGTCATCATCATCATAAAAAATCAACCCGAGATATTGACGAATCTGCACGATTCAGTCCTTTTCGACTTCGAAATACACATTTTTGGCATTATGCCTGTATGTCTATTTGTCTGTGGGAAAAAATTCAAAAATGCTTTGAACTAGGCGCATGAAGTTTGGTACATTAGCTTTGCTCCAAATTGAGATTTTCATCAAATTTCGATCTAAATTCGTAGGTATAATCTACATGTTCGGCTGTCAATAAATACAAAACGAAGATAGCTAGATCGACATAATTCGAAACACAGATTTCACAACATAGTAGACACATATAAAATTTTAAACTAATTCAAACAAGGGTTCGACCGCCTGCCACTTTGTAACGCAATATTTCGGACACATGTAAACGAAATTCCTCAAAAATGCAGTGCCTTAAAAGCAGTCATAACACCACATACCCAATCTGATATATACGTGTAGATCTGTATCAAAGTTTCATCGGATACTTATAGATTGCTATATATTCATATTATTCTATCGTTCGGCAGGGATTCATCGCGAAAACATACGCCAACACAACCAATTCGGTAAAAATGCTAAAGTCACGCCGAAGGTTAATATTTCGTAACTGTTGTATGCCAATGCCATGCAAGGTATTGTTTGGGATATCACCTTCATTAGAGAGTATGCGAGAAAGATTCGAGGCAACCACACGCACTGTTCCTTACGCAGTACCGGTTTTCCGTTATGATCGGGAGTAGCAAAGGGCATTTCTTACGTTATCTATTAGCTGGTAGAAAGACATTCATTTAAAGAAATATATGTAATCAATAAATAACACGAATCAAAATTTCATCAATGGGAGCAGATGCAAAAAAATTTCTCATTTCATTGAGTCAATTACATTGCAAGCTAGAAATCGATGCCCGAAGGTACTCGCTCTGCACTCTCGCTCGCTAAAACATTCTGCTTTTGCCCTAAAAGGCAAGTTCCCTGTCTCAACTTGTATGAAAAAATTAAGTAAAAACGAAGAATCAGTGGATTAAAAAAATCTGAATTTCATTGAAGGTCAGAAGTGGATTATTTATTTGCTGATCCTAGCCTTTACATATTTCGTAGTCTAACCTGTAATAAATTACCAATTTGATTTCTTATTTTACCTAGTATTTAAAGGAAACGGTTTGTTAATGATTTATTTCAGTTTATTTTATATTTTTATAACATAGTAAATGCCCACACATTTTCACAAATTTATAAGCAATGTTTTGTGAACAGCTGGATTAATCAGACATACTGATTGCGTTCAATTTTAATGTTATCTTTGATATAAAAAAATTCTGATGTTCATGATTTCTTCTATAAATATTTTTAATGCCATGTAGCCCATAACTGAATGATATCAAAAGTTGCCATTCAGCCTAGAATTAGATAAGTATGAAGCAAACCTATATTCAGTATGTATCTCTGTGCATTACCCGTTGACCATAATGGAAATGGCTTGCGATTCAAACCTACTATTTAAATAGGCAAACTTATATCTATTATAATCAATATATAGTAAAAGATTAAGCATCTTCAGGCCTGAATCGCAGAAAATGAATGCATTAAGCATGAAATTGTTCTAGACACTAAAACTTTAATTTTAAAAGCCTCGCACTTGTTCCATTCATTGTATGAATGAACTCTACATGAGTCAAATCCCACAGTATCACAATGACATTAGAAAATAAATTACTCTGCCATGTTGTTAATCACAAATTAGCTTTCGTGGCAATGCAATTTCGTCTTTTTACTTTCTCGGATGCGTGATACAGTAATTGTCAAAGTAATGCGAACTCGAGATTATGATAAATGTCAACATTTTAAACCTACCAGAGTTTGAGAAACATATTTCTGGCAAGTCTCCGCCTGCCTGTGACAAAAATAGCCAAAAACCGCTTTAATCTAGATAGATGAAATTCGGTATATGATCATTAAACCAAATTTGTGTATTTCTGTGCAAAATACTGACAGAGGAACTTCGTCTACCAGGCGGTGGGATATAATTTACACGAATGCAAGTTAACACGACAGCTTCAGAATGGAGAAAGCTAGGGGAATAAAATTCGGTGCACAGATTCAATATCTGTACCACCGTCGCCTGCTCAATATTGAGTTAAATCCAACTATGAAATGAACGTTTTTTAGTCTGTACTTTCAAACGATATTAACTCAAAATCTTAAAATGCAACGATTTAAATGTATCAAATTTCGGATACTAGTCATCGCATGCCAGGGATTCATCGCCAAATGGGGAGCCAAGGATGACACGACATATTCGTTAAAAGTATTAAACTCAAGCCAGAGATTTAATACTTCGCGATTATCGTTCAAAAATGCAATCCAAGGCACTATCTAGGATAGCACCTTTATTAAAGTATATGCGATAAATTTTTGGGGAGATCACACCCGTTGGTTTTGATACAGAACTACGTTTTACAACTGATAATAACATGTCTAATATATATAAAAAACCGATAATAACATGCCTAATCTACTGAACATCAAGTGATGTAACACATACTTATTTCAATAACCAAGACAGAGTTGAGTGATAGAAACCTAACCACTTGGACTCATCAAACTTTAATATTATTCTGTATTTCAGAATTAATACAATTTGTGTAAAATTTATTTGTCAATTAACAAAATTCCATTCGAAAATCTGCTTTTCCTTCCACCATTAAGGACCTCGGTAATTGATGATTCGGAAGTTTACATATATTAACTTCTAGTTTTAAAACCAGTCCAGGGCTATTTCGGGACAGATTTCGTTATTTTGAGCCTCGGTCTGATGACAAGGATGCACCAAACTGCCGCCACTTTCCAAACTTCTACATCACACCAGGGGAAAGAAGTTCGACACCGGCGGATTTAGAGTGATACTAGATACCTTTACATGAAGGTTCTTAGG
>JAPMOQ010054870.1:5422-17382 GCA_026543055.1 Argiope trifasciata
TTCGTGTATCAGTTCACAAAAGCAAACTCAGTAGATTAGGTAACAGACAACTTTTTTTTTTTTTTTAATTTGATATGACTTGAAGTCAAATCCTTTTAAGCCGTACGAATTGTTTTATTTATTTAAAATTTGGATATTAAAAATAACAAAACACTGTTGGTAACGCGATTTTTGTTTTACTGATGTAATAACGTGGAAACTGATGCATTTTATCTCGCGTGCCGAAACTAATACAAAAGAAACGCGAGTTTCGGAACGCGACATTATTACTTTATACCATAGCAATAAATCTCAAATTGACTACGTTTTAGTTACAAATCATTTGTATGGGAAAAAGAAAAGGGCTATTTTTAGGGTTTTTCAAGCAATAATTCTAATTTTTCTCGCCGTAAAAACCATCCTTGAACTTCAACGAACATTTTAAAAAAAGATTTGGCCAAATTGGTCCAGGCGTTGTTGAGTTATGCGCTTACCAACACATTTTGCGATTCATTTTTATATTATAGATTTATTCCGCACTTCTCATTCATAACTAGCTAAACAATATACATGTTTATTATGCAAGCCTAATTTATTGTGTAATTTCATTTGATACTGCACAATTTATTTCATCACAGGTAGTTTAAATAATGCTATTTATATGGTGAGCGACCAGTTAGTAGTCGAAGGCGGCTGGTATAATTTTAAAATTGATATATTTTAAGGATGCCATGCATCCCTATTTGTAAAATTGAATTAAAAGATAATAAATTAAAACAGAATTTTTTTAACACAATTTTAAAGGTATGAACATCTCTGTAAAAATAATGAACTTCAAATATATAAAAAGAAAATTAGTGAAATGATTATTAAGAATTTTCAGAAATGCAGTCAATTTAAATTTATTTTTTAATGTATATTTCTTCATTTTATAACAAATTGGCAGAATATTCACTTTTACTTTCCTACATCATTATTCCTCTGTATTATCCCATTGTTCTCACTTAACAAAAGAGAAAGAAAATTAAAATGGAAATTGTCTCTCAATGAAACAAAGCACTTCAGACTAATGGCTTTAATGCGTAAGCTCTCAATTAAGTGCGAACTTTTCACAAGTAATTCCACTTAATTTGGTATTTAGAAGGCAATTACATCAGCAAATCAGAAAGAATACTTTATTAAGATGTATCGAGACGGTTCACATTTTTTTTTCTGATTTCTGTCTTTCAAAAACGCCCTATTTAACCTTGGCACATGAAGTTTGAATATTTAATACAAATCCAGAAATGTTAGTTAAAAATTTATATTACTTCATTTCTGTACAAGAAATTTGAATAATTATCCTCTTAACTCTGTAATATTTTTTACTGTCCAATTGGATATCACTTTATATTTTAAAAATTCTTGTTATTAATGGAATTGAGAATTCATGGGATAATGCAAATGAATTTTTATAAACTGTAACCTATATTTACTTGTTCGCGTAAGTAGTATAGAAGAATTGTTGAAATTGTCAAAAGATTCTGAATTCGAGATTTTGACGAATCTTTACGTTTCATATTAGATGCCCGAGTCAGCTCTTAATATAATAGAATAAGAAGATGACAACTCTTATCGTGGCTAAATAACAAATTTAAATGTAAGTATATTATTCCAATTTTAAGACTGTTTTTAAAGATTTCGATAATAATCTTTAAATTATTTAAGTCATTAAAAATTACGAAATCTAAATTTTTATATAATCCCCTGTTCTATTAATTATATTTCATAAAATATTGAGCCAATAACATTTAATACAAAAAACACATATCGTCTGCTGCCTAAAATTGTGAAAATATGCCTAAAATTATGATTATAGGCCTAAAATTATGACAACTAACACTTAATTAAACACAATAACAATTAATACTTAAATCCTGAAAATATGAATAAAATTATGAAATTAAAATCTTCTCAACTTTATCAATTCTTAATTGATGAAGTTGAGAAGATTTCAATTTCATAATTTTAGTCGAATCAATGATAGCCACTTAAAACCGCTATGTATTAATTGGTGAATCTTTCCAATTAATACATACCTTCAGATGATTTAAAATCACAATATTTTTCAGAAGTACATTTATTGACTCAAACAACATGAAACTGAGTTTATTTCACTATTTAGAGCATTTTTCCAATTGGAAGTGAGTGAGTGACTGTAATTGTTTAAAAATTTGGACAACAGTTACGGTGTCAGTTATTGAATGTATCAAATTTATTAGAAATTTTAAAATTTCTAATAAAGCTATTTAATGCGTAAATAAGTTCTACACATTCTGTTCAAAATATCAAGCTTTATTTGAAAAACTACTTTAGTTCAAATAATGATGTCATTTCAGGATACAAATTAAATATTCTATTTTCTATAAAGATTAATTTATAGTAAAGAAAATGAGCAGTAGCTTATTATGAAAGCTGAAATTCATTATGAAAGGTTTTGAACTCATATTCTAAAGAAGTAAAAAAGGAATTCGTCCTGGTATCATCCTGAAACAATAACATATCGAGCTTTACTAGAAAAATCAGAAATTAATTATATCAAGTATATTTTTCAGAATTTCTGAATAAATATCGTCTGCAATTTCAAATATTTCGGCACAATTGTATATTTAAAACGCATTTTTCTTTTCATACATATCATTAAGCTAAAAGATTATATTCTTTTGTAAATGAATGAACATTCTATTAGGAAAACAAACTTTGAAATGATAATGACGGATTAATAAATAAATATAGCATTATACGTTGATTAAACACTTTTCAGAAAATACAAAAGCAATTTTGAAATCCATTGAACAATTATTTAACAAGAATTCTTGAGGAAATAAATTTAAAACATAATTTGTTAAAACTGTTTCAAAAGAACTTTTAGAGTTTGTCTTAATATGTATTTTAATACATTGCCGTTTTAAGTCTTAGTGATTTTTAATGATATTTAAAATATAAATATTTTGACATATTTATAAATCTTAAAACATATTTATGTAAATATTTAAAAATATGAATTTGATGTAACAAATCTGGGTAATATTTTATTTAGGATAAAATTCATAATTAATTTTTACTTTCTCGTAAATGAAATACTGAATTTTAATAGTATAACAATTTGTGCATTGAAAAATTTGGTATTATTAATAATAATTCGTAAATAATATGAATATTTTCATTTGATATTTTTGATTTTCTGCTAATTTCGAATTATGTTCGAATCTCGCATGTGATTCGAGTTTATTTTGCCTAGTTTGAAATCAAAATTGAACCAACTGGAATGTTTTCCAGTTGGTTCAACATTTTTTCATACTTACTAATAAAAACGTTATCCTCCTGTGTCATACATAGAAGTCTTGATAGTGCCAAAACCACATAAACCACCTAGTGCTTAGAGTTCTAGTTTCAGACTTCCGCACATGGGCTTTCAGGCTTAGTAGTATGGAGAAAAAAGGCGATTGTGAATATTAAATATCTTTTCTTTGACAGATTGAAATAAATAATTTCGAATTTTTTTTTTCGATCTTTTGAAATCAAAAGCTATGTTTACAAAACGATTACGCCTATATAATGACTTTTTCTCCATAAATTGAAAGCAAAATTCAGACCGTGGTGGCCTGGTAGTAAGGTCTCGGCTTCGGAATCGGAGGGTTGCAGGCTCGAGACTCGATTCCACCGAAGAACTGTCGTGTGAGGGGGTCTCTTGCAAGCTAAATCTGTCAGACCAAACGTCCTCCCGCTGGTAAGGCATGGTGTGGAGAGGAGGGTGCCACATCAGGTGTCGTCCTCGTCTTCTAACCGTGGTTCAAAATTACGAGGTCCGTCCTAAAATAGCCCTCGTGTTGCTTTAAAACGGGACGTTAATATAACTAAACTAAACTAAAACAAAAATCAAAATTTTGTTTTTTATCGATCGATTTTTACCGACCAAAAGCTATACGTTTAAAAAGTTAACGTATCAAATTTCCAAAATCTAAATTGTTCCTTTTTACTTTCTCTTATACAAAATGTAGAGAAAATATTACAATTATCAAAGAATTAGAAATCCTTATTCGGACGAATATCTGCTTTACCTATTCAATGGATTCAACAAACATCTTTTTAGCATTACGTTTGTATGTCTGTGAATACGCCAACACAAAAATGCTTTGAGCGGTAAGGCTAAAATTCACTAAATAGATTTAGGAATGAGTTTGTAGATTTCTATCAAATTTCGAACTTCATTCATTTTTATGAAAATTTGACAGATAAACTGTTCGAATATACATTAACAAATTAGCCACGAAATAAAAGAATTGATGGATAAAATGTTGTACATAGATTTACCATCCAAAGTATAGATGCGAATCAAATTTTAAACAAAATTTGTTAGTTGAATGTGTATCATTTTGTACTTTCGTATGTATATAAACACAATCATTTGTCAACCGATTCAGAAGGAAGAAAGTACAGCCTTTTTGAGTCAAAAGTCTAGAGCATTTGTCTTAGCTCCATCACCTGCAGAATACAGCTGGGCATAGTGGAATGACCTTCAATCCTTGGATGACCCTACTAAAAGCAAACTCCTGATGTACTTCATCCATTCCTCCCAAGAAAATAAGTCCAGTAAGCTGGGCAAGTCCTAAATTCTTCCTGAAAAACCAACACTTGCTTGTCGATCCTTGCCAGTGGGCACGTTAAATGTCTTTTATTTTCTCGGGGTAAAAAAACTTACTATTTTTGTCCGAAATGCCACCAACATGAGGACTCTTCTGAATACATTCCAGACTGTTTAGAGCTTCTTTGAGAAGCAACTTATTCTTCTCCCTTCCTCGTTTTTGATTTGTCAACGGATTTTTTCAATTTGGTCTGACTAACAGGCCATGGAGGGTACAACATCAAGATAAACGCAATAATTCATGCGCGTAAGGATTTAAATCAATGAAATATAGTATGTGATTGTAAATGTCCTGGTCAAAGTTTGATTTCAATCGGAAAGAAAAATGACATAAAAAACACATATTCGATCAATAGATTTTGTAAAAATGCCTTCCAAAGATCTATATTTTATAAATAGTTTTAGAAAATATCATGCAAGGCATTTGCTGCTTTGATATTTAAAATATTTAACTTAGTACAAAAATGTTATGCAGAAGAATCTTTGTTGCAGATAATTCAAAAAAGTTTTCATGAGATCAAAATTTCTATTTGAATTATTGCGTTTCCATACACATCAATGCTTATTTGGAAAAATAATCATTCCTTTATCGAATCATTATTAAAACCTGATGAAATTGAACACTTTTGACACTTTGGTAAGACTGAGTACTATTGTGTTATAAGACTGTTTTAAGGATAATCTATATTAAAATATCATAAAAAACTGAGCTTTTGATGACAAGACTGTGTATTGCTGTATGATAAGACTGTTTTATTGATGAACTGCTTAAAATCTATATTTTGATTATAACGCAGTGTACCAAATTTTATTCATCTTTATATTTTGAAATTAGGTTCACCGGGACTAAGACAAACATATAGCCGGAATTTCTCTAAATGTATTTTCTTTTTTTCAAAATAAAATAACAATTTATAAATTGGGTATGAAAACTAAATAAAAAAAACAGCCATAATTCTAAAATTATGTTTAATGGATCCGGGATGATCTGAAACGAGAAGATACATCTTCAAAATATCGAGTTCGAAAATTTTTTTAATGAAAATCAAGAAAATATTATTATTTTCTTTAGTTAAACATATGGGAACTGTTTATCATCAGAGATAATGAATAAAAAGCCGGCGTCATGGCATAGGAGTAGTGTATCTTCCCCGTGATCTGGGCGTCCTGGCTCGGGCATGGTTGTTCTGTGTTCTATCTGTGGGATGTATGAATGAGTCCCCCTGTAAAAAGGGATAATGCAAGCGAATGTGTGTGTCACTTTCATTTGAGCTAAAAGTCAGGCTTCTGCCCTCTGGATGGTCAGGGGTCTTTACCCTTAGAAGCTACTGCATCCCCTTCCGTGAAAACACAACATCATCATCATCAATAAATAAATAAAAATTAATAATATTTTCAATCGCCCATTTTCTAGAAGAATTTGTGTCTATGTAACCGTAAACAAAATTAGTTACCGTTGGGCGCCAAAAACTATTCCTGCTAGTGAAAAACAAAACTCTTAAAGAAAGAAGCTAAATTTACTTAAATCTTTTTAATAAACATTAAAGGACATAACACACAAAATACAATACACTGACATACGATTAATACAAACAATTAGTTAAAAGTATAATAATCGGGGAAAACATCATGTTTACTCCATGACTCCAGAACACAGACTGAAGTTTTTGTGAAGTGGCCGCTAGGTGGCAAGCTGGAAAAGTTGTCCTGTTACAGACTCCCCCTCTTTCTCACATGACGTCTCGGTGAAGAGTCAGCACATAACTTCTTTGGTCTGCCACGTCTCCGGCTACAGTTCCACTGTCTCTAACAACTGCAAGCTCATAGGCTCGTAAGGCTGAGCTGTGGTAAGTCCCAAGGACTTCATTTGGCTTTGCTGGGTCAGCAATGTCATACGTAGCAGGTGAACGATTAGTAACCACTAAATAAGGTCCTTCCCGCTTGGGCATAAATTTGCGAATTTTCTTATTTTGTGACTTGCTAACAGGATGTAATGTCACCCATCCTGGCATGTATAAAACTTGTCGTCGTCGACGATCGTAATAAGCTTTACGCTTGTCTTGCTTTTGCTCGACGTGGTCTTTAATCTCTACAGTTAAACGAGCAAACCGTTTGAGATATGTGGTTATCTAAGTTACGTAATTATCATTGTCAATCAGGGCTCTTAAGTCGTGTGTGACATCATCTGTTGTTCTTAATTCTCTACCAAATTGCAAATAAGCTGCTGTGTGATCGGTTGTTTCACATTTGGCAGTGTTTAGTGCGAAGCGAATCCTTGGTAGTTTTTCATCCCAAGTGTCATGTTCATCTCTGACTAGTATGGCAAGTAGGGGTTTGAGATCTCTATTTTTACGTTCGGATAGGTTGGATTGGGGATGATACAGAGGAATAAGGTCTTGCTTGATGCCAAGAAAATTGCAAGTTTGTTGCATTACAGCACTGACAAATTGTGAGCCATTATCACTGATAAGTTTACGTGGAAGTCCAAATCTTAAGAATACTTCTTCGACTAAAGTTTTTGCGCAGTTTACTGATGTTGCTTCTTTAAGAGCAAACAACTCCACCCATTTTGTACTGGTATCTTCAACAAGAAAAATCCACTTCTTACCAGTTGAGGTCTCAGGAAGAGGACCAAACAAATCAACAGCGAGAGTTTCAAATCTCTGTGTATAGACTGGAGTTCTCAGAAGACCGGTTGGCTTTTGATTACTCGGTTTATAACAATTACAGTCTGGACAATTTCTAACATATTCCGCAATATATTTCCGCATTCCTGGAAAATAGTATCTGCAGGCGACTTTATTGTAAGTCCCTTCTGCCCCATAGTTTCCAGCTGTTGGAGCGTCATGGTACTCTTGCAAAACTCTCTCTTTCCTGAACAGAAACTACGAGTTGTGCTTCTTCTGTTTCTACTTCGGGTGAATAGCGATACAGAATACCTTGGTTCATAAAATAACCTCGGTTTGTCCAGTTTGCAAAATTTTCATCTTTTGAACTACTTTCAAAACAGTCAATTATCTTCTTTAGTTCTTCGTCCTTCAACTGTTCTTCTCGAATGTCTCTAGGCCTTCTCACTGGGAAATCAGCTGGTTTTTCAAATACAGCACAAGGGATATCTTCATTTAAATTAGTAGGCCTAGACAACATGTCTGCAAGGACATTTGACTTACCAGGCGTATATTCGATTTTGGGATTAAAAGATTGGATCTGAAGAGCCCCTCTTGCCAAACGACCTGATGGCGACTTGATGCTCATAAGCCATTTCAAAGGTTGGTGGTCAGATGCTATTATAATTTCTTGTTTTTCGACATAACCACGAAATTTCTCAAGAGCCCAAACTACTGCTAGTGCTTCTCTGTCTGTAGTTGAATAATTCTGCTCCGCTGGAATAAGCAGGCGACTGGCATATTCAATAACATGCTCCTCTGGACCTTCTTCTTGGGTAAGGACAGCTCCAAGAGCATAACTGCTAGCATCTGTTCGGATACGAAATGGCTTTGATCCATTTGGTTGTTTTAACACTGGAGGTGTCATTAATCTTTTCTTCAAGGTTTCAAATGCTTCTTGTCGTTCAGGACCCCAAATCCATTGTACATTCTTTTTAGTAAGATTGCTAAGAAGCCTTGCAATATTTGTGAAGTTTGGAACATATCTTCTAAACCATGAGCATGTTTGCAAGAAGGACTGGACTTCTTTCACATTAGTTGGAACAGGAATTTTTTGAATAGCGGATACTTTCTCCTGATCAACTTCTATTCCATTTGATGTTATCCAGCGACCTAAATATTTTACGCGATCACAAGCAAAATGGCATTTTTCTCTGTTCGCATGTAGTTTAAACAAAGAAAGTCTTTCAAAAGCAGCTCGTAAGTCGCTCATATGTTTATTAAAAGTCTCTGATAAAATAATAATGTCATTTAAATAAGAGAGAGCCCAAACATTGTTTAGACCTGTTATAAATTTGTCAATCAGGCGTTGAAATGTTGCAGGTGCATTTCGTAGTCCAAAAGACATGCGCAAATATGTGTACGTTCCAAATGGGCAAATGAAAGCTGTTTTGTCTTGATCAGCTTCATGCACTTTTATTTGATGATATCCCGATTTGAGATCTATAGTTGACATATAAGTGGTTGACTTAGCTTCTGTGAATAAATCGTCCATGCGTGGAAGGGAATACGTGTCCGCAACAGTAATAGCGTTAAGTTTGCGAAAGTCCACACAAAGTCTCATGCTACCATTAGGTTTAGGAACCAGTACGACAGGGCTGGCATACGGGGATTCACATTCTTCAATTATACCGTCAGACAAGAGAATGTCCAATTCTTTTTTCAGCAATTCCTTTTTTGCAGGATTCATGCGATTGGGTGGTTCTGCAACCGGTGGACTATTTCCAGTATTTATACGGTGTTCACAAAACGACGTTGGTACTCCCCCTGGTTCAAAGCAACTCTTGTACTCTTGTAGTACGCTGTTTAACTGGTCACGTTGTTCTTTTGTTAGATGCCTACCCTCTTCACTTCGAAGATTTATATTAGGCGATGTTTTAGGAGCTTGACTGAAATTGGACATTTCAAGAATCTTTTCTTTTGATTCGGCAACAAAGCAATTTTCCTTGTTGGGAGGTACCTTGTAAAAAGAATACTGGGTCTGAGGTTTTCCACAGAAATGCCATTTACCATTGGGAACATCAAGAACAATTCCAGCAGACTGGAGAAAATCTGCCCCTAAGAGTGTTCTGTTTCCCTTTGCTTCCGGTAAAACTATTAATTCTGTCGGTATCACCTTACCTTCGACCTCAAGATTTACAATCGCAGTCAAGGCAGCTACGTTTCTCTGTGTTCCATCAGCGAGTGTCAAAGAAAATGTCTTGGATTCAAATTTTACTTTTTTGCTTTGTAGCATATGGAACAACTTTTCTCCAGCAATAGAGTGAGATGCACCAGTATCGGCACATACAGCAGATTCCACTCCACAAATTTTGAGAACAATCAAACTCTTAGGTGATATTAGAGATTCAAGAGTAAATAAATCGATTCTGTTTACAGACGCTTTAACTTCACTTTTAGAGGCTGAACAGGTTAGACACTTAGATAGTATATAACCAGGTGCTCCACATCCATAACATTGGACAGGTCTTTTTTCGGGGGTAGAGTTTGTCTTCCTGGAGAATACATTTCTCGCTGTCTTTTCCTGTTTGTCTTCTCTTGATGTTGCAGTGAACTTAGACCTTCTCTCTGTAACTGCGAAGTCACTTCTAAAATTTGGTTTGTTATTTGAAGTTGGCTGTTTCTTAGAACCTTGGCGGTTATTTTCATAGAAATCGAATTTCTCTGCAAATTCTAAAGGCTGATTCCAATCTGCCCATGAATCAAGAAAATGTTCCTTAAGATCAGGTGGAGTTTTTTTCTCAATTTGGTCGCTAATGATTAGACTTTTAAGCTGTTCAAAGTCTTTAATGTTAAGTTCTGTGATCCAACCCTCAAAATATGCTGATATTTCAAAGTAGAAATCTCTCCCAGTTGTATCCGGACTTTTCTTATGATGAGAAAATAATTGTCTAAAACGATCCGCAGTTAACCGGTATCGTTTAAGAAGCATTTCTTTAACTTTACGGTAATTTTGTGTATCTTCCTCGTCTTCTCTCGCAATAAGCTGTGCTATCTCAATAGGCAATGAGCTTATCAAATAAGGAATCCTTTTTGATTCTGGACTGCTTAAGAATCTTAATTGACGTTCAAATATTGTCAAATAGAGTCCTATTTCATCTTCTTTTGGGTTAAATCTTGGGACAACTTTTGTAATATCCATTATATGCTGATCAGTTACCTGAAATGTCTCTTTTTGAAAAATTCTTTGCATTTCAAGCTGAATTTTCAATTTTTCTAACTCAAAAATACGTTCCCTTTCGACGCGTTGGGCTTCGACAGCTTTTTCCTCTTTTGTTTTCTTTTGTATAAAAGCAAAACGAGTTTTACAGAAATTAGTATCATATGATGTACTTTTAGTGATGAGGTCTTTTATGCTTAAGAACATCATACCGCTTCTCAATTCAATTCCAAGATCCATTGCTAGAGCTTTCAGATCATCAATTGTGCACTCAGCCAGAAAAGCCATGGTCTGAATGAATCAAAGTGGAACCAGAGAAGGAGTATAAATGAGTTCTTATCTTGAGGCAGCAAATGTCTTAAAACTATTATAAGTTCTTTTACAGTGCAGTCAATTGCATAATTATAATTGATTAGCAAAAATTTATATATTTACTCTCAGTACAAAAATGTATTTACACTTAAATAAATTTTCACTTCCTATCGTGAATCAATTGCAAGAAGGAAATGATGCCAAATACTTTATAGAATCAAAAAATATGTGTATGCGCATTCATTAGTTGGCAAGACAAAATATTGGGTTGTTTGGAAAGTCATTTCGTATTTTTTGTTAAAATGAAAAGAAATTTTCGTTTAATGAATAAATTATTTATTAAATTATAAAATTGCCATTCTGGTCTAATACCTTTTGCCATATTTTTGGTAGTAACATGATTACACGCTCATAAAAGTTTTGGTCTTTGCTGTAAAAAAAACTGATCGAGGTGGTTTTTGGCCTCCTCATTTGAAGGAAAAATTTTGCAAATCAGTTCTGGTACTGATGTACTGTTAACACATCTTCTCCACACATATTGGCTAATTTATTTCTGGCTTGACAGCATTTTTACCTTTTATAGCAAAAAGAAAAAAATGACGAAAATGCTGCTTATTGCTCTCCATATTTAAAAGGGCACCATCCAAAAACTACTGCGAAGAATCAGCTGCACTTTTTCACACTCAAGCCTTGCTGTATCATCTCTTAAAACATAAAATGATTTTGCGGTTTAAGTATGAAATTGGGTGCGAAAAATGCAATTAAATCCTTTGTCAGGAAAAAACGAAATTACTTTCCGAACAACCTAATATAAATTAAAGTTTTCACTGAATATCAAGGAAAAGTTATAACTTCTAATTTACTACAATAAAATAAGAATGCAATTTCAAGTTTTATCATTTAGAAAGTAATGAAATTTGCCTGTATTTAAATAAGATTTCAACTAAGTTTCATATTTCTTTGCACTAAAATTATAAATGACATAATAATACCATGCATAAATAATATTAAAACGCTATATTTATGCAATAAAATACAACAATGAAATATTTGTAATTAAAAAGAAATAAAACTCTTATATTCAAAATGTTACAAATCCTCATGAAAACACTTATAATCAAAAATAAAATTACACAATAACTGAATATGTATTAGTACT
>JAPMOQ010054871.1:0-11380 GCA_026543055.1 Argiope trifasciata
TCGTCGAGCTACAAATGAAATGAGTTAAGTTGCTCCTTTTATATATGCATTAGTTCATCAACAACAATTGGCAACCAGTAAGTTAAAGTAAAGCGAAATTTAAATTTTATCCTTTTGTCAGATTTAATTGTATATCATAAAATGTGCTGTTGCAGTAAAAAAATATTACAAAAAAGTGAATTTTGTAAATTAAGATATAAATAAATTGCTAAAATATTAGAGGACGCACACGTCCTAATTATAATAAAATTAGCAACAAATTAATTTTTCAAATGCTCATGTTTGAAGTGCACTATTATTTTAGAGTTAGTCAGTTTATAATCGTTAATATATCTTTAGGAAACTAGGGAGTAATCACATACAATTACTCCTATAATCATATTTAGAAAAGTTAGTACCTAATAATACCCAAGAAATATCCGAGGTTATATAATATAGCTTACATATATAACGGATATACCATAGATATAATGATATAAGCTAGAAAGTCAAAGTAATTAGTATTTAAACTACGATTTTTCCGATATTTGTCCGACTTCAGATCAGAGAGTTCTTTGATTTTAAAACTAACAATCACGACCATTACAGTAAAAATGTTTACCACCCAGTCGGTATATATGCCTTGCATCCCTAGGCCGTCAGTCAAGAAAGCAGATATGGGCACTGCAGGCCTTTGCTCACATGGGCTGTTATGCCACAATGTTTAGTTTATTACAGTAAATATACTAATATTTTTTTTTCTTGAGTAGAGAAACGAGTCATGTTTTTCCACTTCACTCTTATAATGACTAATATTTAACATTATGATAATGATTTAATATTTAACATTAGCCCAATCAAGGCGACAAAACCTATAAAAGAATCCAAAAAAAAAATAACTCTTAAATAAATAAAATTGAACTTATAAATTCATTTTTAGATTTTTGATTAAAGATAGGAAATGAATATTCTCTAGAAGTGTTTACTGCAATTAACTGAAGACTAACTGATTTTAACCCTTCAAGATGTCGAGGGGTTTTCTTTCTGTTTTTATATTCAAAGTCGCATAATTTGTTTTGTGCGAAAATTTACTTGCATCTCGGTATGTTTTAGAAGCAGCGTCTTCCATTCGCTTGCTTAGCCATATAATCGTCAAACAAAAAAAGAGGGTAGGGGAAGGAAAAAAAAAAACTTACTTGTGTTTAATAATTTGGGTTTATTCATTTTAAAACGTTCCAAAATAAAATCCACATATCTCGTTCTTTCTTCTTTACTTCTCATGAATTCTGGCCTGCCTGCCATAGCATGGAACTGAAATAAGAGAAATATACAGATCAACAGGAGTAATTCACACTCGCACACGTGTGCGTGCACGTAATGTATACCTACATATTTTATACATGCATACATAAGTATAATACAAAGATCTTGGTATATAGCCTATGATTTTTTTAAATTCGTTACTATTATAACAATAACTACTAATTTGGCTTGTTTGAAATCAGGGTATAGTTTGAAATTAAAAAAGTAGCTCTACATACGAAGATAGTAAAAAGTGACAATGGCAACAATAATAAACATCTATTTCACCAATCAAAAGTTGATGGATAATACATAATTTTTTGTATATTAGTTATTTTGGTGGCATTATATTAACTCAATAAGCACTATCCTATTGAATTTTTACTTTAAACATCTAAACAAATACACGATATCCAATTATGCATATTTATATAAAATTTTAAATTTCATATTTTTCTTGTTCTAGAAGATGAGAATATCTTTAGTATTCAACCTTGATAAAGCGTTTATTAAGTCAGAAAATTTAATAAATTTATTGAATTAGAGAAATCAAAATTTAAGATTCATCGAATGGCATCGATGAGCAATATACGATAAGCTATGAAATAAGTTGTTATAATACAGGAGATCCCACTATCTACGAGTCAAGATATTTTGTTATATTATATCCAGCGGCAATTATTGGATTGGTTCTGAACTAAGAAAAAATTGCTGGATCTTAAAAATAAATAGTAAAGAATAAAAACCGAATAAATAATTTAACAACAACAAATTTTATAGCAAATCGGGTCAAAATTGAGGAAAAACTAAAGTATTGGGTTGTACTAAACCGAGCCAATTATTTCCTCTACAATCCATTCCTGCAGAATAATGAAATTAGAAACGGAAGCTTTCAACATCTGCCGAGAAGTTATCAATAGTGTCGCATCAATAAACAATTCTCCGTTGAAACAAATACAATGAAAAGGTGTGGTAACAAGTTGGATATACTTTGTTTTAATTGTTGAAAAGACATACCCATAGTTTTTCACCATCGTGACAAACAAAAGCTTGACCCGGTTTCAAGTGATTTGTGTGAACATTCACCGGAAATTGGAACTATTTAGACATTTTAATATTTATTAAACGCGTAGAAGGTGAAATTTAGAGCATGATTAAGAAACTAGTTAGTATTTCTTACAATGAAACATTGCAATCGTTAAAAAATTCGAAATTGAGATTTTAAGGAACCAGCGGGTGACCGACCTCCGCTCGGAGAAAACAGGCATCGAAGCTAACTCGAAGATTTAAATTTTCAATTGTGATTTATCAAAACAATACATGCCATAAGAAAATTTGTGAATCCATTGGTGAAAAGATAACCGGTTAAACCTCGGCTTTTCATCGCCCACCAGCGATGTCATGCCTTGATGTTCCATTGGAAATCCCCATCCGCACTGGTCTCTTCCATGTTTGCTGACCATGCACGGAGCGCTTGGGCTCATATCACCACACGGGTTATGGATCATCCATTTCGAGATCAGTTCCTTGAGTTCCGCCAGATCAGTTCCTTGGCTGTAGATGGCAACACGTTACCGCTTGAAAATTTAAGTAGCCATTATGGCGAACTAATAAAGTTTGAAAATATCCTATCTGTAACTCCGAACTGCTCGACCGCAGCGCTTCAAAACCGGCGCCAATCGATTCCTCGTGGCCAAAAACCCCAGACCCCCCAAGTTTACCGGAGTTTATTAATTCTGGGGCGATTTTCGACTTGGCAACCATTTCTCGTATTATAGTATAAGACTTGCATTATAGATTTTCCCGATTCCGAATAACATCGCTTCAGATGCATGTCTATCTGATAATTCAAGAGAAAAGGATAGAAGGGTGAAATTTAATATATGGTCTTTACAATACGTTTGTAAATTTCTATCAAAATCTATTTACAAGTTGGCTGTCCGAATATACGTTAACAAACGAAACAAAAACAATACAAAACGAAGAACGCTAGATAAATAAGATGAAACGTATAAATTTAGTATCTATAGAGATGACACCTATCAAATTTTTCGCCACATCCAACAAGCTTTACAATAAATATTACTTCCAACTTTAAGATAGTAGTGCAAAGTATCATGTTCGATTTGAAGGGATAAAATATACAAGAAAAACTATAAAATTACCAATTAATGAGGAATAATGTTGAAAAGTAATATATTGATGCTTTAAATGAAATTTATTTTGTTATTTAATTTTAACCAAAAAGAAATTTCGCAGCATTTCAAAAAATTTAACCATTGTTAAAACTTTGTCTTCTGAAATAATACTCTAAAGCGTTTAAAGAAGTTTTAAAAATGCCTTCATTTTACTCCTTTAAAGATTAAGGATATTTAGAAAATCAAAATTTATGAATATAATATAAATATGGAGCATTTCTTTAATACAGATAACACGCACTATAAGGTTTTTCTTCTATTGTTATTTAACTTGCTATTAAATAATTGAATTTTACATTCCCTGTGAAGCTTTAATTTTATACATTTTAATAAGCGAATTTAATTTAACACATTTTCAAAAATATTTTTCAGCTTTTTCCCCATACTTTTATTAGTTAATTATTGTCGAAATAAAAATCATGGTACAGGTATAAAATATTAATACGCTACATAGTGATTTTGGAATCGATATTATTTTCCTTGACTCCTGTTATTGGTTTTACATAAATAAATTCTTTTGAGATATTCCAAGAAATTAAATAATACTGCTCATTATGCGATAAATATATCTTCTTCCATCGCTCTGATAAAATTCAATATTTAACCTTCGATCTTATATCTATCAAATGTCTAGGTCAGTAACCTTAAAAATCTTAGAAATGTTTATTTCCAGCAGAAAACATGACAAAATGGGTAAACATTGTCCCGTGTCGGCATAAAGATAAAAAAAGTGATTGCTCAAGTATTGATCAGATTGTTCGATAGATGGATTTATCTACAGCAAATACTGCTATTACGAGAGGCTATGCCAAATGTGTTCCGAAAAAGATTGCCGTTTTTCTTTGTTTACACTAAACAACAATCTCAGCATTTATTTATTTTGAAACATTACTATTTTAAGCCAAGAATAAAGTTACATAAAATTTAAAAAAATTGGATATGAATAGGATACAATAATTTTTAAAATTAAAAATGGCGGCAGAAATTTGATATTTAACTATTCATTAAATACACAAATAAGTAATTGATGAATAAGGTGATAATTACTGTGAAATTTTTCAAGATGATTGTCTCTACTAATAATAAAAACGAGTACGTGTGTGTTTGCCGCATTCTACAAGCTAGACTGCGTGTTGTAGAATTTCCAAACATGGCAGACATGTACATTTGGAAGTTGGAAATATGCACCTCATCGCCGATTTGTTTTGAAATTGAGAATATTAGAGAATTTTCAAGAACCATTCAACTGGATGATGGCATATGCTTCTCTCTGATTTCGGGTCATTTTTCATGGATTCCCTTGTCATTTCCAATTACAGAATTTGGAAGATCAAACAAAATATGTTTGATGAAGATATATACAACAGCAAATCTTCAGTGTTCAAAATGTTGCATTAGAACAGTTAAAACTTTCAAGGGACCCTTCTATTCTATTGCAACCCTAATAACGGTTCTCATCTTTTAATAAAACTCGCAATGCCTTTTTTTTTTAATTCTTGCCGATAAAAATTATTATAGGCGCACAAAAACCACCGGCGATTTCATGAAAATTTTCGTTTGTTTGATTTATAATATTTTCTCCTCCTTAATAACATGCGATAGAAATGAGATAAAGAAAGATGGAAGGACTTCGCAAGAATTGGAATATAGATTTCATTAACGTTTTCTGGATAGTCCCATTTAGTCTTCAAGCCTTAGTAAAATTCAATTCTCAAGCCAAGATTGACTTCGTAAAAGAAAAAAAAAATATACATAATAAATGGTGTTTATTTATGAATGAGTTCGTAAAACTTTTGTAGAGCCGAGATAAGTACATTGTTATTTCGAAGCCTTTCTTATATTTTCTTTACACATACACTAATGCATATTTAAAAAAATTTAAATCCTGTGCTAATTCTTTCAGTAGATTAACCTTTTGCTAACTACCCGTTTAGAAACGACATTAGAGCCGTTTTGAAATAGCCCTCTTTTTCACACAGACCGGTAGACGAAGATGGCACCCGAGCTGGTACTTCTCTCTCAAACTTCCACCAATGGGAGGATCTTTTACTCAAGACGTCAGATTTAATCTTCACGAGACTCAAATGTACGATGGAGCCTTGTTGAAATAGGATTTCGAATCTTGGCCGGCATCGAAGCTCATACTTTAACCATTAGGCCACTGTGACACCTTAAAATGTGCAGGCATGAAGAAAATATTAAACAATTAGAATCAATTTAAAGTAAACCCTACTTTCTTTTAAAACCAGTCTTATTTTTGGTGAAAATATACATTAATATTTTTGATTTACAGGAGGTTTAAATAATTAAACAATTCTATGCAGGGCTCTATAATAAATCGTTCTTTTCCCATTTATTCCCAACATTTCATGTTTTCATACCGGGTGGTTATTCAATACTAAAACATAAAATGTTTGGAATTGTATTGAATTTAAACAGTTTAAAAGCAAGTACCTCCAATGTCTCCCTGACCGTGCAGTTGTTATGGAAGATGTCTGCTTGTTGAACGTAAGACATACGGCGTCTCAAATCTTTATTTAGTACTTCACCGTTCAAGGTAATCATCCCTCTTTCAATTTTTTGTAAGCCGGCAAGAGAGTTAAGTAAGGTTGTCTTTCCTGAACCTGAAAGATTTAAAAAGATACAAAACACAGGGTTAAAAAATAAAGAATTTAGTTGCTTTAAAAACTGGACGATTATATAAACTATGCATATTTTCGGATGATCGAAATTTTAACTCTGACCAGACACCCGAGTTTGCAGAGAGGGGTACATAGAGATTCCGAAGCCAAAGCCTTACCAAGCCATCGAAATTGATGAATACGTTTTTAAAAATTAAAATGGCTATTATTTTTTCAAATTGATACTTCCCATTTATCTTCAATTTATTGGCGTCAATTAAAGAATGTCAACCATTTTGGAAATAATTTTGTACTTCGGTTGGACATGCCTTGTCAAAAAATTTTCAAATTTCTACACCACATTAATGAAGGATACTAAGGCTCCGTTTCAAAACAACACTAGGTTTACTTTTGGCACCCCCTTTCCAAGCTTCCACGCAAGTGTTATCGGGTCTCGAATATAGAACCCTCTGCTCTCGAAGACGACCTTTTCGTTAAACCATCGCGATTCTGAATGTTTGTTGTATTATATATAAACTTATTATGTGCAAAAAATACATCCATTGAATAGTAATTTTCTTAAAACCATGTTGCAAGGTTTCGGCCATCTTTAGCTAATTCATAGTATCACTGGATTATAGTGAAGACGAAGTGAATACATGAATCCATCGACCAAGAATGGAATTCCCCAATTCCGGCTTCTTGGATTGTTACAAATTACTTATTCTTTTATTTGTTTTAATTTAAACATGAATACAACTGAATTATCGTAGTGAACGTGTTAGTGATGAATGGTTGGGATGGAGCACCTGGACTCTGGTCTTACATCTTCGGGACCTGATAGTTATGTTGTTTGGCCTTGGTTAAAAAAATGCTGTTATGCTTGGATATTATTAATGCATTTGTTTGTTTGTTTTTTAAACTGAAGTAATAAACTATGAGGGAATTTAGTGACATTTTATAATTCATTCATTCATCTTTTCGTTTAACAATCTCATACATGAACTTGCAAACTTTGTACGGTGGGGGAACTTTTTGAATTAAGAATGTGGAATCGAGACATTAACACTTACTTTTTATAGTTTTACAATGGCCAAAAATTTGCATTTTTACGCAAACAAAAATTTACAAGTAATATGTTGAATATTTTTTCAACAATGGAGAAATAAAAAATACAATTATAAATATATAAATTTGAAATATTTCAGATTCGAGACACTTGAAATACATAAAGAATCGCTTGTTTTAAACTGCATGAGTAATGCTATAGAATCATGCATCAAAACCAGGTGTAGCCCCTCACATGAATTCGAAATTCAATTAAAATAAAACAATTGTTAAACATTCTGATGTAACATACAACTGAGCAGAACCTAAAAAATAAAGCCATGTAAAAAGTAAAAATTCAGCAGCAATGACTTAATCAGTTATAGGAAATCTTTAATGTATAGTGAAAATTATGTAAAAAAAAAAAAAAAAAAAAATTGAGATCCTTCGAACACATTATTGCAAGTATTTGAAAATTTATAATTGAATATCTGATATGCTGTTTTAAATATTGCACAACTGATGCGCATAAACTTTCCATCAGACATATACAGAAAAAAATATTGAATTTTTAAAATTGTGCGATACTATTGTCGAATCAAATTCTCATTAAATCAGACAACGTACAGTGCCTCTATCTGATGAGAAAAATATAATGAAATTAAGGAGTATCGTTAATAAATGGCTTAATTCAAAATTATTCTTTTGTAAAAATTCTAAAAATCCAGAAAACGTATTATTTTCCCCCTTATTGTGAAAAAAAAATTCTGCTCACCACTTGGCCCCATAACAGCGAGCAGCTCGCCAGGGAAAGCCCTACCGTAGATACCTTTGAGAATTCTCTGACCGTTGTTAGTCACATGAATATCGTTGAAGACCAGAGACACCGGTATACTTGCTGGAATACTCTCCTCTATTGAATCTTCGTCAATCCTATAAAATAAAAAGCTAAATTACAATTTAATTCTGCTAATATATTATTGAAATATTTATCAAATTTGTGTCAGTTTCAGTGCAATATTTTTGTGAAATATTGTAATTAATACATATTTTTAATATTGTAGTGCCAATTATTTTTGGAAAAGACTGCCAATTTAATAGTTAATTCTCATGAGATTTAAAGTGCACTATATTTCTATTCAAAATGAAAACAATGTTAGCATTAAATGCTACAATATTGTAATTAGTTCATACTGCTGCGGATGACATTACGACACACGGCATATTAAATTTGCACGTACACGTATTCATAATTTAAAAGTGTATTGATCAGTAGTACACTGTCTCTACTTGGCAGCAATAATTTATAGATTACAATAACATTTCAAAATATGCACTTTGATTTTACCTCTAACTGCATCTAAATTACTATAATTATTCGAAATGGAAGTTGATATATTTAACGAATAAAAAATTAAGGCGTCAGTAAATGCGTATTTTCAGATGCAGCTTTTTTCACAAAGCATTTCAATAAAAATAATTTATCCATCTTTCAAAATTGAATTAAGAATCTAATCTGCATTTGCAATTTGTCCAGTACACATTCTTGTATGAAAATATGCAAGTCTAACGATCACAATTTCCAAACATTGCACAATTTTACATATAAACATGCAGGGCTACAGACCATAATGCAAATACACATTCTTATATGAAAACATACAATTCTACAGATCACAATTTTGCAAATTTTACTAAAGGATAAAAAGTTTTTCCCACCAAAATACAGAATTTTAT
The DNA here is from genome assembly GCA_026543055.1 of Argiope trifasciata. NCBI lineage: Eukaryota > Metazoa > Arthropoda > Arachnida > Araneae > Araneidae > Argiope > Argiope trifasciata. The sequence continues at coordinate 8,885 of JAPMOQ010054871.1, forward strand.
ATTTCTTCAAAATCTTATATTAATACGAGATCTTTATACATGTTGACAAAACATTCATTATTGATTGCGAATTATTTTCTGTTGCAAAATTTGAAAATGTTACTTGTTAAGAAGCTGACCTTGAAACACAATTTCAGATAGCGTACTCGCTGTCCATAAAAGGGTAATTTGGTTCCTTGAAACGTAGCAACCATATATCAAATATTGATTCATAGAATTAAATCCGAGGGACTGATCCGAATTTTTCAATTTCTTTCTGGTGGTTTCAGATGCATATTTATATATTTTCTTAACAATTTAAGTATTAAATATTTCGATAAATCTTTAGCCTCTTAATCGTCGAGCCAGTGCATCATACGGGCTAGAAATTACCAAGGTATAATACTAGGTTTAATGAGAATTTGGAAATTCTCATTATTATATTTTTGCAGTTCCAAGAAAACATGCGTTTCGGCTTCTAGAGATATCTTTATTTTGTCTGTGTCAATTAGAAGCTAATTTATAGCAAACTATCGCCATGCCAGTGACACTTGTTTATGAATATTAACACACACATGGCATAATACGTTTCATGCGTGGGAGACATTTATGAAGACTGTAAATGCACTTTCCGGAGACGTTCAATTTGAGTTTTCTAAATCGTACTCTCATAGAATAACCAAGGTATGAAATTTATAATTAGAAACTAATATATTATGCAGAATGTAAAGAAATATGGTTGAATGCTCTAGAAGTGGATTTATAATTGATTAATGCAAATATTAAAAAAATTTCCAGATAAATCAGATGATTTTATATAATATACAAATATTTCTGAATGTTTTTTAAATATCAATTGGTAACATACTAAGCTATGTTACACAAATAATGCTACAAAAAATCTTCCGTGTCATTTTAGTTTTTGTAAATAAATTCAAAAATTTGCATTAATGTGTGTTTTTTTTCCCCTTGAAAAACTACATTTTAAGATTTCACATTTATCCACCATTTTATACTTATATTAATAAAAAGATAAGTAATAAATATTTCTTTGAAAAACTGCTTCCAAACCAAATTGGATACCTTAACATACAAGCTGAAATTTTATACAAAGAAACAAATTCAAAACAAAATATACGATCCATAATCATTTTAACTTTTAGCACCCTGATAACTGGCAGCACTCAAGACTGTGCATCATTTTGACGCTTTATTGATTTTTTTCTTTTCAATTTTGATGGTTAAACATGCCTATAGAATGGCAAGGTTTAATTTTTGGGAAAATTCAACAATTATACATTAATTTATTTTTGGAACAATAAAAAAAGTTCTTGTATGAAGTGCATAGCTATACATGTAACTACCTTTCAGAGTGGTAAGGGTGAAATATTCCATGGAATTTTAATCATTCAATCACAATATTGAACATATCGTTTTACCCTGACTGCGTACTATTTTGAAATTGGAATTTAAATGGGATTTTGCTAATAACTTCACAATATTTTTCTAACAGAGTGAGCCGATACTATATATTACACAACAATATAATGAAAAACATCTGTAATCTTAAAAATAAACATTCTTATCTGCGAAAAAGGCAGTATAATAATTGGAACCCACGGAAATCGTGGGATAACCAAGTTAATTATATATAAAAAAGCAGACCATTTAAAGATGCTTGCAATTTTTAATATAAAAAATATTTATTAGTTTTAAAAGCTAGGTTTTTCAGACTTGGACTTTGTATACTAGAAGGTCAAAATAAATATGTCGCAAAAGATAAAGTTTCAAGTAAGAGATACGAATGCCACTTTATAACATTTAATCCAATCAAAAGCGATTTTGACATTAAACATTGCTATGCGCCTTACCTAAAAGCGACTTTGGGGGTTTCCACAGCTGGTCCGACGGACATACTTCACCCCTTCCTCCGATAACCCTTTAGTACCCTTTCCTGCGATAGCAAACCTTCTTTTCTGCTGACCAATGCTGTTCCGATAGGAAAACAGCCACCTCTCTCAGTAGAGAGTGGCTACACACAAAGGGCGGGTGTTATTTCGGGCCGGCCGATTGGAGGGGGACACGAATTTTTTCGAAATTTTAAATGAGCTTTACATCACTGTAAAGAGGGGAAGGGAAAATAAAAATGGACAAATGCCCTAGGTTGGAGGTAACAAGGGGAGTATCCACACAGTAAAAAATGATTCTATTATGGCTAGGCATATTTTGGTAAATTAGTCTTGCCTTTTTCAGCTGGCCTGGGAGACTGGTTGGGGTTTCTTGGCAAAATAATTAGTTGAAAGTAGCTTAATAGAATTAGTTTGATAATCAGTTTTAAAAATTAATGCCCGTTTCTGAAATATTCCAAACAGTGGATTTTTTTTAATAAGGTTTAATGTTTGAAGCAATATTTCAAGGACATTAGATTAAATTTCACTGGTTATTACAAATTTTTAACGAAAAAAAAAATTGAATACTAATATTGTCGAATTATTATATACCGATATAAAAAATAAA
>JAPMOQ010054876.1:0-10764 GCA_026543055.1 Argiope trifasciata
GATCTATTTGAATATATAAAAATCAGGCAAGTATTTCTTAATCTTTCCCTGGCGAAAAAACTCTCAATCACATAGATAAAGAGAATTTTGTATTATCTTGTTATGAAAATTGTAATTTTATATGAAAATTGAGTTCTAGTAAGTCGAGAAAATAGACATTGAAATTGTATATACTCGTTTCTTCCCAATATATGGAATTACAAAAAGCTTGGGTGAGATACTTTGAAAATAAAAATCAGAGAATTCTGACCTTTAAGGTTGCGCCCAATATCCATATTTCTATGTGAGAAGAAACATATCCATTTTATTAGAGTATTGGGAAAAGATCCAAGGGATCCCCACCCCTGTTTAAACATGTGTTTAAATGTTAAAAGTTGAAAGGATATCTATTTATGTATTTAAATTAATATGGCTTAAGTTCTTGTTCATAATATGTAAAGTATGGTTATAAACAAATTTGTTTTATACATCCAAATCTGAGTAAGGGTGGCGATACTCTACAAAGGTATTTAATCAAGATATAAAGCATTTCTTTATAAAGAAAAAAAAAAAAACAACGGACTTCCACCCTATTATCAAAGAAACTTGAAAAAGCAGGGGCTTCTGTAGTGAAGACAGCGAAGAAGCATAGTGTGTGGTAATCACCTTCCCTAAGAACATGCCTCAAGTTCCTTCCACTAAATTATCTTTATAATCCGATTATCAACAGTGCTGCCCTTACATAATAGCCGTGCCTGAAAAAAGTTAGAAGTATTCATTCGAATTTATTCCTTTGTCATGGTAATTAAAAGGCAGCTTGAGTGGCCCATTTACACCTAATGGGCCGGCTGCTTTCCCATGAAGCGAGACAAGGAGCATTATACCTCGCAGCATTATGGTCAAAAAGCCTCGATTTGTTAAGGATGGGAATTCTTTTACAAGGTTTTTCATTGTTTAGTTTTTATTAAATAAATTTCGACGTCGATGCTGAGTTTTAGTTTCTATCCTTTGGTAGAACAGAACGTCGTCTCATACCCCCGTATCTGTGACCGTTCTGGTCACTGAATGTTTTGGTGGGCATATTACGGGAATTTTTACTAAACATTTACAATAGAAAAAGAAAAATTGCTATTTACATAATTTAAAAGTACATGAGAAACATTAAGATTAAACCATTCACAAAGATTTTTGTCCTAGAAATATTATTTAAAGTAATAACTTACTGAGAGATAAAGTATGTGAAAAATACATGGATTATATGTTCACTCCTTTTTATGATATAGCAGATGAAGATGTAAAAAAATGAGAAGGAAAATAATTTGGTTAATAGTAATAAAGAGAAACTGTTTGATTGAAATTTATGGTAAGAGACTGAGGTGCTTGTTTTTCACCCTAGTCTTTTTCAATAGACACTTGATACTGAGAGATGTTTAACAAAAGAATGAATATAAGACGACATGGATATGAAAGACAAAAAGAAGTAAAGTTTTCATACTTCCTTTCCTAAAGTGCAACTTACTCTTGATCGATTAGGAATAAATGTGAGCAGAAAGTTAAAACCGAAATAATTTTTTTGTAATTTACTTGCAGAACCTGTCTATTAGAAAATAATATAAAGTACAACCTACAAATATTAAAAGTATTTAATACTACTATATGATGAATGTTTCCGATATTAAAACCAAAAAGACTATTTTTGGAATACTAATACTATAAACTAGTTAATCAAATGTGATAGTATAAATTAAATTTATAAACACAAATTTCAAAACAAATTCTGATTTTTAAATAATATTTAAAGTTTAATCATTGTTTTCAGGGTAATGGTTTTAACTTTTTAATTATTAATTCCCAAAAACCGAAGTAAATGGTTAAAAATGACTTTTATTTAAAGACAGATAGGATGAAACAAGACAGTTCTACAAGAATGTTAGAAACGTTTAAAATAATAATGAAAATCTCTAAACCGGCTGTCCGATATTACCAATTTTCCTTTCAAATAAATGTCCACGTCTTTTATATCGATATGTTATCAATGGATGTTTGTCCTTTTTCAACCACCACCATATTTGAGAGAAATGATTAAAATTACTTCATTGTCCATGCTCTAAGGGGATAATCCATAAACTCAGTCGTAATCATTAAACCTATGTCAATAATTTTATTTCATTTGAAATCTATCTTAAGATATGTCACTAATGGTGACTTATTTATCTGTAAAATGTTACTTATGTCAAATGTTATCAAATGTTACTTATTTATCTGTACCTCACCCTTCTGTATTTTCCAAAGAATCAATCAAAGAAACAAAAAAGTAACTACATCTCTTAACACTCTATAAAAAAATTCCAACAAATTTTTTCAAGCTTAGTCATTGTATCGATGACTTCAAAAAGATGTTTTACACCTCAAATCGCATGACCTGTAATTACCACAGGAAGGGTGGTTCTACCATTTATCATGCCCAGTCTCTAGAAATATTTTTAACTTTCGATATTTACTTCCAATGACCCCTCTGCCCAGTAAAATTAAGGGATGATGATAATGAGTTAATGAGGATTAAACTATTAAAGGAGTTTAGTTATATTATTAACGTTCTGTTTTAAAGCAACGCTAGAACTTTTTTGGGTCGTATCTCGTAATTTTGATTTGATTTTGGTTTGGTTTAATGTGATTTGGTTTTTTGGCGCAAAAGCCACATCTGGTCATTCTGCGCCAAACAAATGATTTGAAAAAGTTTTCAAAATTTTCAATACGTTTCGAAGAAGCAAAACGCTAAAAACTATGAATGAATAGAAGGAACTCAAATACGCTTATCAATATCAATTTCATATAAAAAAATATAATAATTTTGATTACCTCCCAAAAAATCTTTTGAATCATTATTATTACCAAACTGGTTTCGACTTCCTTTGCTAAAATTTGGCATTGTAGAAAAATATGTTTGAAAGGGGACAATGACAATACGAGCAAAGAGGTACAGGTTCCAAATTTAAAATATACTTATGTGTCAATATCTTGTGTGACCGATTAGAAGATGATTTAAAAGGTCTGAATGCCTTCGACTGAAATTACTAGACTTAAAAGACTTTATCAAGGGCTGAACCTCATAATTTTGAAACGCAGTCTGGTGACGAGGACAAAACTTCAGCTGGCACACCTTCCTCCAAACTACCACATCACATCAACGGGAGCTATGAATCAGATCGATCCATGAAAAGTGTCACTACAAACATTTGTTCTCAAAAATATTTTTCAGATTGAAATTAGTCAAAGGTTTTTACAGTATAATTTATGAAAATATTTTCCTACATCCAGCTCTAATCTCTTTTCTTACATCCTCGTCTAAATACATTATTTTATTATAAATACGCAGTTTAAAAGCATAATTTAAATAATTATTCCTTTTTCAAAAATAGCTATATGCGTAAAGAAAACACTGAGATATCATTAAAGCGCATTCTGAGTATTTTGCTTCAAAGATTGAATTGCCGTTAAGTTTATGTTGATCTTAAGAGCCCCATCTTTAAATTAACGACACCAAAGGTGCTTATCTTATCTTAATGTTTAGATATTAAACTGAATTTTGCATCTTTTAATTATAGTTGGGCGAAATTCTCTAGCTTAGTTTATGGTATAACATATTTACTTCAATTTTGTTAAAGGTCTAGAGCTAGTTGCGAGTTACAGTGAACGACATATTAATTTAAAATGAGGTACTTTGATTTTAACATGTGAAAGACATTGTTTACGGGTTGAAAATTTGTTGGATTGATCCATGAGATTAAAATTCTTTTATCCTACTAATAAAGAAAAGGAATAAGCTTAAATTACGTTTCTAAAATAAATTAACTTATCTGGAAATAATTATGAATTAAAAAAAAAGTGGTTATGCAGTAATTTTTACAATATAAAATATATATTTGTTACTTAAAGTAAATTTAGCTACTTATTTCTATGAACCGAACATTTTAGTTAGTTTTTAATAGTTAATAAATACTTTTTATTCACCCACTCCTGTACAAATACATTTTTTAAACTTCTAGGGGATGACACTCGATGCCCATACATTTTTTTCAAATATTAATTCATTAATAAAATTTAATTGATTTTTAACACTTTAAATAGAGTTTTAGGAGTTTATAATGAGAATTGAAATCAGTAGGCAGTAACTCAATTGGTAAATTGCAAGGATTTCAGTATTTTTCACGTGTAGATGAAGACTGCGAGTTTGATCTTTGCGATGAGAAATTATAGAGCACCATCAACTTCATAAATTAGAAACGGTAAAAAGCGAATAAATAATAACAAATAAAAATAATAGTGTAATATTTATATATTATGTATATATAAAGGAAAAGGGAGAATTGCAAGCAAATTCACTATCTATTTTGTCAAGTTAATATTGTGATTCTGTCATTGACTTAATGAATCGACTTAAATTTTTTTATATACCTGTTTTAAAATATATTGCATTGCGAACTAATGAGCCGAGTCTTATTTTGCTATTTCTATAATTTAAGAATTTCTTGCTCTTAGTTTCTACTAGGGCTGTTCATTTTGTGTACTTTGTTTCATCTGGACTTGCAGAGTTTTTAAAAAAATTAAGGAATAAAGCGTTTTTCCTTTATTTGTTAGTGCATTGTATGAAATTCAGTGAATATTCCCCATATGATTTCTGTAAGAATACGGGGCATTTTGGAGATATTTCTTGCCGATTGAGTATCACTACTATTCTGGGCATTTAACATCAGCAAAAATTCATTTGATTTAGCATATCCAATTATTAAAGTTTATTTATTCTTTGCTTTGAAACTACAATCGGCTCTACAGTTTCATTCAACTTGCTGACAAGTAATTGAATTTATGTAGAACAAAATCATGTTATCGATTTATTAAACTTTCTTTGAAACTGTTTTTAAAAATGTCTTGCTCATAAATGACTTTACCCCCCATGAAACAGAGTTCTCATATGCAAAGAAATAAAGTCTTAATCCTATGAAATGGTACTCGAAATTCTAGCTTTCTTTTATGTGCATGAATTTGCATTGCAGTGTAAATCAAAGAAGACGGAGGGAAACCTGAAGAAAGAATTTATTCTTCACTGTGTGCCTTCGTATTAATTCCGGTTCACAGACGCGATAAATGAAGGTTTCTAAATAATAAAAGAAATCACTTTTGCTCCAGTAGAGAAAGAATGTTTATTGATCTTAAGCTCAAACAAGTACTAAGCTAGTTGCCCTTCGATGTGTGATTTGATTCTAATACGTGAATGGCAGTAATTATTTTGCTTTATTTGTGATCTTTAATAATTTTTGAAAACTGAGTTTATATGATATATAATCTGAACTATTTTCTTTTTGAGCATTTGCGATTCACAGTGTTAGATCAAAGTGATTTGTTCGAAATCGAAGTCTATATTGCATAGTCATAAGTTTGCACAACTTAATTAACTATTACATAATTTAAAATTATATTTTTTATATTGGGTATTTCAATAATCGAAAAATAAAAATATTTCATTTTCGATTTGATAATGGTTATTTTTAAGAAATTTTTTTGTTGGAACATTGATTTTTAATAATTTTAATTAGCAGCTATCTGAATTTTCGCATGTCTTTTCCATCTATTTCTCTTGTTCAACATGATTAGATCACTGAGAGTGAATATAAAAAATATTCTATAAAGTTTGGAGATGATATATACAGGTTGTCCAAGAACAGGAAGTGTTCGGAGCTCTGTAGCGTGTTATGTATTCACGAAATATTACAAAATTTGGCCGTGATAACACATTAGAATATGTGGTTTTGATTTGTCAAGAAAAAAATACCCCACCCCCCTAAAAAAAACAAAAAAAACAACCTGCAGGTAGTGAAATCCTGGAGCTGCGATCGAAAACTTCATTATGTAATTTGCATGTACGGATACTTTCGAATCGATAGTAAAAGAAAGGGTTGCAAGAATTTAAATCATTCTGCAAGAATTCGCTTGTGAATTGTACTGTCAGTACGTGAATGCGTCAAGTTGTTTTATCAGTGGGATGAAAAGTCCAGGGCTGCTCTTCGTGAATTCCGGCGTTAAAACGGTTACATAGAGGGTCGATGACCCTAAGTAATATGCAAAAAGTGGTTGAAAGATTTGAAAGAACAGAAATTCTTGGTGTGAAACCAGGCTGAGGACTATTTCTAGTTGAGGGACCTTTGAAAGGCATTGTGTATCTAAGACATTTCTACTTTTAAAGAACAAAGTGCGTTATATGACAGACGAATAAATGCAGATATGCTGAGAGCTACAGTCGAAAATCTGGTATATGATATGAAATTAATTCCTCGAACATCATGGGGTTGGTTGTCACCTTGAGTCAAATTTGTAAGCTGCTATAATAAATGTTTTCATTTGTACTTGGTGTGTTGTTATTTATTGTTTTAATTGGCAGTTATGTATTCTTTTTCCTATACATTATGTGCTTTTAGCGCCAAGATATCCCCTTTCGATGTTTTTCAGTACTATTTGGTTCTCTTGATAAATCGAAGCCGCATATCTTAATGCAATGGTTTCCAACCTGTGGGGCGCGCCCCCCTAGGGGGGCGGGATATTGCTGCAAGGGGGGCGTGTAGCTGTTTCCAAAATATCATTTTCAAATACAAACCAAAAAAGTCAAATAGGTGTCAAAAATTGAATCAGCAGTATACGTAATCCACAATCCTCGCCGCGGATTTTTGGTGTACAAATGCTAAAACATCCCATTCATACTCTTCTTCGAATCGAAATATCTCGTTTTCGCGTTTGGAGCCGAGTACCGGTGGGGCGTGGAATCAAAAGATAAGCACTTGCAACATCCCGGTTATTCTCGTGCTTACTTGCGCCAAACTTCAGTAAACAGAAGCATCTGATTGTTTCTGTTTTCTATGAACTGAATTAGGTCGTTAGTTGTGCGGTAAATCAAATTATTTTTATGAATAGTATTTGTTTATTTGGAGTAAAAGCAAACGATTAATTTTATACCTTTTGAAATCTGGCAATGTGTTATATTATCTTGGATAATCTGGCAATGTTTTGTAAGTTTTGGTTTAGGTTTTGAGAGAGAATAAAGATGCTGTTTGACTTTTGAAACGCTTGAAGTATTTATTTTTATTTCTAAATGTAAGATACTTTGCAAGCTTAATTCTAAAGCTCAAGAAATCGGGTAGATTTCTTGATAACGCAACATTAGTAGTGCTTACGATAACCACGTTTATATATAGAATGAAACACTTTGCTTTGGTAACTTCTAAATAAATTAACATCGAGGTAAATTTCATAACAGTTATAATAGTACCTTATTAACCAGGAAATGTTAATTTAATGTTGAGGTAGTTTTTCGGCACTAGCGCGAAGTGCCAAGGGTATAAACATCCGAAACAATAAAATAACATCCTGTCCGATGTTAATATACTTTTATTTCACTACTAGCGCTTTTTTACTTTCTCGTAAATTCACCATTAACCGTTGTTGACTCATCCGGCCAGACGGGAGTGTCGCCAATGAAAAAGCAGCAACAAAATGACTTTAGTTATTATTATTATTTTTTGCTGTCTAATCATTTTTCTTTATTTATGTTTCCGGTGGATTTTATATTCGATCAGTCGTCATTCTGTATTCGCAATTCGCTCGTCTTTATTCGTTACATTAAAATGGTAAAAATATTCTTTGAGGTCTGCTTTCTTTGCGTAAGATTCAATTAATCTTTGGAATGAGGTGAGTAGATTTTCATTTCTTAATCATTCATCAAACATTATTCATTTATTCTAAGTCGTTAATTCTACAACCGTTTTAATTGAGTAATATGAATATTGTTATTGGAAAAATTCACGTTTATGTAAGAAGAGCGCAAGTTATTTTTATGTTATTTATATTCCAGTAATTAATTTTGAGAAAAAAATTAGTTTTTAATTCTACATTTAAAAATTATCCCAATTAAGACTGATATTTTATTTAAAAGAAAATATTGATATAATTGTATTGTATTTTAAATTAATATAAAATCTTTGATTTAAAATAATACCTCTTTTAGACGGATAAATACGTAACTGGCTTGAAAAGAAAATTGAATGAAGCAGAAGCAGAGAGCAAAAGAGAAGATGATAAAAATATCGGAAATATATCTTCGCAAAATAGTAAACCTAAATATAGAAAATATGATCCAATGTACTTATCTTTAGGATTTACATATAAGGTTATTAATGGCCAAGAATGTCCATTGTGTTTGCTGTGTATGAATACTTTGGCCTCAGACAGCATGAAACCAAATAAATTAAAACGACATCTTGAAAAAGTACATGCAGATCAAACTGGCAAGACAAGAGAATTTTTTCAAAGAAAATTAAAGAATTTAAATAAACAACAAGAAATGTTTTCAAAGATCACGTCTGTAACACAAAAAGCATTGCTTGCGCCATATAAAGTTTCTTATAGAATTGCTAAATGCAAAAACCCCCATTCAATAGGAGAAACTTTGGTGCTACCTGCAGCTATTGACATGATAGAAACGATCCTTGGTGAATCATATGCTGATCAACTTAAAATCATTCCACTTGCAGATAATACGGTGGGAAGACGAATATCCGATATATCTGAAGTTCTTTGCGATCAATTAATAGAAAAAGTAAAACTATCTTCTTTCGCGTTGCAAGTAGATGAGGCTACCGATGTTCTTAAGGATGCACACTTGATAACATATGTAAGATATGTTGTGGAAACTGATGTTAGAGAAGGCATGTTATTCTGTAAACCTATTGAATTCAATACTACAGCAAGAGAGGTTTTTAAAATCATTGATAATTTTTTTAATGAAAATGGCATTCTGTGGGAGAACTGTGTTGGAATATGCACAGATGGAGCTCCATCTATGGCAGGAAAAAATGCTGGTCTACAGGCACTAGTTCGAAAGGTGGCTCCTCGTGCAGTTTGGACGCATTGCATGATTCATAGACAATTACTTGTTTCAAGAGATATGGGTGAAGATCTACTAACAGTATTTGAAATTATTACAAGAGTTGTAAATTTTATCAAAAATAGCCCATGAAGAGGAAGGCTTTTCACAAAATTGTGTGATGACATGGGTTCAGAATCTAGATAACTTCTATACTATTGTGAGGCACGTTGGCTTTCTCGTGCCAAAGTACTTCAAAGGGTGTTTGAGCTAAAAGAAGAGATCGCCATATTTCTTAGTGATAATAATAGAGATGAAGCACGCTTGTTTTGTGACACGAAATTCCTTGTAAAACTTGCGTATTTAGTTGATATTTTTCAAAGACTCAGTATTTCAAATAAATCAATGCAAGGGACTCAAATGCATGCTTTTACGCAGAAAGACAAGATTACTGCATTTATGAAAAAATTGGAACAGTGGATAATAAGTAAAAAAAATAACTTTGACATGTTTCCCACTTTTAAAATTACGTGTCTTGCTGATGAAATAGAAGAAAGTAAAGTTCTTATTAATAATCATTTGACCAGTCTATGGAAGCAATTCTGGTTGTAATTTAAAGATCTTGACATGTCCAAATATGAATGGATTAGAAACCCATTTGTGGTTGAAAAATATGATTATTTTGACCTTACGACAGCAAAGCAGGAAATGATAATTGACTTATCTAGTGATAGCACATTAAAGCAGATGTTTCGAGATAAAAATAATATTGTTACGTTTTGGTTACGAGTAAAGGACGATTTTCCTACTTTGACAAACAAAGCTTTAGAAATTTTATTGCCATTTGTAACATCTTACCTATGTGATACAGGTTTTTCTACAGTAGCTGTCTTAAAAACAAAGTATTGATCCCGATTAATGATTGAAAAGGAACTGAGAACCGAGATTTCTTCAATGATACCACGGTTTGAGAAAATTTGTGCTGAAAAACAAGCTCAACCGTCGCATTAAATTTTTATGTTGTAGTAGTATTAATTATATATTCTTTTTTGTTTTGTTATTATACTTCTTATAATAAATATATTTTTACATAATATTGTATATTATTTTGCAGCCCATTAAATAAATTATAATATTAGTTGAGTATTTATGAAAGTTGATTTTTAGATAAATTAACGGGAAGCTACAATTTGTTTTTTAAAAGGGGGGCGCATTAATTTTTTTTAAAAAGGGGGGCGCCGGTACAAAAAGGTTGGAAACCACTGCCTTAACGTGTATAGAGGTCAAATCTTGTTGTATTTCGTTCAGTACATAACATGTTACAAGACTAAGAACATCTCTAAACATCTAAGAACATAAAATATTATTTATTATAATAATAAACTAAATGAAATTTACTAATTTGGTTTTATTATAACAAAAAGATTAATTAATATAAAGACATTTCTGAGTCATCAAATTCCAAAGAATTTGTCGGCAAACATTCTTGTCTCTCTTCTTTCTTTTGTTTAAAAAATATTTTTAAAAACGTTTTTTCAACACTAAATTTCATCATTTACTTTTCAAACACTCTTGATTAAAAATAAAGGAGCATAAGGACGTATTCTTTAGAGTAAGTAATTACAACTACTCTGGCTTTGAAGCATTTACTGGAAATGATACAAAAACTCTTTCATAACATCTTTAAGAATTACCGAAATGAAAGTACAAATCATGGGATCAGACCAATTTTTGAATTACTAGTGTCGAAAAAAATCCCCTGTCTGAGAATATAACCAACGTGACATGATTTTCTTCATCTACACAAGATAATCATTAAAAAATACCATCCTACCAGTACCCATACAGATTCTGAAAATTGTTTCAGGTGCTCA
>JAPMOQ010054880.1:0-10666 GCA_026543055.1 Argiope trifasciata
GAAGGCATTTTTCATTAAAATGAGCTTTTTTTTTTAACACAAATAAAAACAATGCAAGTAACATAAATCACCATGTGATTGACTTCTTAAAAATAAAAATTGCTCAATATTTCAATGACAAGCTGTTTCTTTCATCATTTAGATAAAAACAGTTTGTTATCAATATTAGGTTGATATAAATTACTTGCATAAAAAAATTCATTCAATTATTAATTACTCAGATTCGTTATGCATTTAAAAAAAACTTGTAAACACTATAATGAAAATACAAAATCTGCCTCATTTCTTAAAAATGAAAATGAGTTTTTCAAATTTAATTGTATAGAGTTATCCATATCCAATATATTTAATTCACATATACACAAAGTGAATGTATTAAGACAGGCTTCAATTTAAATTTGGTCAGGAAAAACGAGTCTGAAAATAGTGTTTACATATTATGAGAGACTTCCTTTTTTTTCTTTAGAATTTTAAAAGTTTAATTAATTTTATTTCAATAAATATGGTACTCATTCTTTCTTACATTTATATTAACTATGTAAAGAGAAATCATTTAACAAATAAAAGAGAAATTATTAAAAATCTGCGATTTACAAAAAGTAATAATGTAGCATATTCTTATGGTTTTGTTTCACTTCCGTGAGAAGATTTAACACAAAGAAAAAATCAATCTCAGCAATACCTTTGTGCAGTTTTTTTAGTGATGAAATATCCAGACAATGAATAGATAATATAACATAAACTTCTATATATATTTTAACCATCTGCAAGAAAATTTTTATTCAGATATCTACGCCCCCCCCCCCCAACAATAATGTGCACTAAACAAATGAAATACAATTCTTTTCATATTCTCCATTTTCATTTTTATATACATTACAGCAACAGTATCGAAAATGTTCCATTTCTTAGCTGTCACTTACTGCTTTATTTCTTGAATGGATTTATCCTGATGCTAGATTTTTTTTCATAAAGGAACTTCCTAAAAGTTAAAAGCTTAAAAAGAAAGCCAGAAATTTCTGGACAATCTTTCCAGCTAAACCATTGGGAATTTGTTCCTTTATTTTAAAGCAGGAGAAAATAAATAAATTGTAATATATACAACATAACTTGCAATGTAAAAAGTAATTTTTTTTTAAATAAAGATATATATTATTTTGGTAATGATAATGCAAATTCAAATTACATTTACTGAATGACAAACAACATTTAATAAATAAACCCATTAATATGAGACAAGAACAACTTAGTGTAACACAATATATTTATATTAAAAGTCATTTTTAGTATATTGCTTCCATCATAAGCTTTTTTTCCCTCCTGTTTTGAATATATGATTAACTTAATTTTTGAATTTAATCACTAACCTTTTCTTGATACCTTCAAAGGTGCTCCATTTCCAAAATTATTTATTTTCACTGAGATTAGCAATCATAATTTGCATTAAATCTTCTGAGAAACTAATAATAAAAGAATTTCCTAAAAGTTAAACTTAAGAGAAAGCTAAAAAATATTTAGACAATCACTTAAAATTAACCATTGGGAATTATTTGTTTAAGGTGATTAAATTTAGAAGGAATAATTCCCATTAAGTAAGATTAGCAATTAATCAAATTATTTTTACACTAATATCAAAATTAAAATTTTTATAACAAAAGACTTAAAATTTTAAGTGTTTAGTAATCTGCTCAAACATTAGGGCTCTAAATGAAAGTATGTCAAAATCCTGAGTTAAAGAAAATTTATTCAATTTTTGATGTGCATAAAAACTTATATAGACTCCACAATTAAAATCATCAGTTTGTTTTATATGAGAAGGAAAAACTATCTGCCAGTGACTTTCTGAATTAAGCAATTTATTTAAAATCCCAGACCACTTCCTAATCAAAACTGCAGTATTATTATCTGGTCTGCCACCAAGTGGATCAAAATATTCAAATATTTTAAGTTTAATATTAACAATAATCAGAGTCCAATGGCAATTTAAATTGATAGGAATAATTAATAAATCTAGATTTGGTAACTCTTGAATCCAAGAAAATTTAAGAATATCCTTCTGATTAAAAATTAAAACTGACTGAAGGGATTCTACTGCTTTACAATTTTTGAATTTCTCAGTTAACAGGAATAGAAAGGCATCAATAACAGAATCATAAATCCAACCTTTTTTTAAGCTTGGTGACACAGATTTTAGATAATTTTCTTCTTCCAGAGTAACAAAAGGATCTAAAGATTTCAATACATAAAAAGAAAGATTGATATTATTAATAGTTGCTATTGTTGCAGTAGGATTATCTACATTCATCTTATTAAATTTATTGAATATATTAAGACTAGTACATACAGATTTTTCTCTAACAGCATAAGCTTTTAAAGGTGTAATTTCTTTTTTATGATCATCAGGATCATTACTACTTTTTTCATCACAACTAAAACATTTAGATATTTCACCGGTAGGATAAGATTGTAATGGTGTAATCGGCTCTATAATACTGTTTGGTTCATCAATATTACTTTCATTTAATCTTTGTCGTTTCCCTCTTTTTTCACGAAATGATTGTTTCCTCTTATGTCTTTGAGAAGTTTTAAAAAATTTAATCTGCGGAGGAATTTTTTGATTGGGAGCAACATACACTTGAGGCGTGACAGGAGCAAGATCATTTTTATGATTGACAACTCCACGCATACCAGA
Source organism: Argiope trifasciata (assembly GCA_026543055.1). NCBI lineage: Eukaryota > Metazoa > Arthropoda > Arachnida > Araneae > Araneidae > Argiope > Argiope trifasciata. The sequence continues at coordinate 2,693 of JAPMOQ010054880.1, forward strand.
TACTAAAGTATTTAAACAATTTACTACATTAGTTAGCATAGTTTCCTGAATACGAGGAATTTTAATTAATTCCAAAAATTTAAAAGCATAGTTTTTTACATTCAGCTTCTTTTGTGTTAAAACATTCAGACGAAACACTATCTTTCAATTCCGAATTTAAGATTTGAGGGTCAATTCCTTGTACATTTCTTTCATTTTGAACAGCATAAAAATCATCTGTTATACATGTTTTTATTTCAGAATATAATAAATGTACTTTATGAATATGCTTGCAAAGATTACTATTGTCATCACAAGAACAAGCATACAAATGACTACATAGTACTGCACAGTTAATATCGGCACATTTAAAACAGCAATGATCTAATAAAAGACAAACATCTGTAATTTTTTTAACTGAGTATACTATTCCCTTTTTTGTCTGCGAATTTACTAACCATTGATCATCATGTTTAACTATGTCATTATTGGGAATTTTCACTCCCATTTCATGCTTTTCTTTAATAGTTTTATTGAATTTTGAATTTAATGGAACATTATTTGCAACATTAGAAGAATACTTTAAAAACCTATCTGTTTCCATCTTTAAAAGAGTTGAAATTAGCTCATCTATGCGCCTATTGAATTTACGTTCAAAATATACAGTTTTTAATTGATTGTGAAATGATTCACAATAATTATTTGTATTGGTATCACCATGTGGAAACTGCCTATAGCAGGTAGCCCATAACTCTTTTCTAGCAGAATAGTTTTTAAAAAAATAATCAATAAAATTTTTGCATTCATTTAAATATTTGCTAATGAAAATTGAGACTTTATTTTCAAAATCCTCTAAAGACTTTTCATGCATTATATTTAATAATTCATACGACATCTTCATACGGAGATATTTATCATGGACTTTAATAGTCAATTGCCTTTTCCAAGAACGGTAAACATGCCACTGACACAATAGATGCTTGATATCGGGACCAAATACAGAATTAAAAGCATTAAATGTAAAACCATCATCATCAGTCATGACCGTATTCACTTTCAAATTAGGAATTCGGCGATGTAAACTGGAGAATAAAGCCACCAATGTCCGAAAATCTAAATCATTGGTAATAAAATGTGCGACAGGATATCCCTGACCATACTCATCCTGCACATGCAATGAAAGAAGAAAAAAATCATAATGGTTTGTACCATGGGTAGCATCAATGCAAAGAATTTTATGGGAGTGTTTCATAAGCATATCTTTTTGAGCTTCAGTTTGAAAACCTAATGCAAAAGAATTTTCACAATTTGGTAAGCTATCCAAATAAGAAGGTCCAAAGATAGTATCCGACTTTTGTAATTTGAAAATTAAAATGGGATTATATTTTTCATTTTTTAATTTCTCCACAGTACCGAAAACAGACATGGTATCATTAATTGGCTTTAATGTATTACGTAGATGCCTTGAATAAGATTGTATAGTCTTTCGAGAAATAAAAACTTCTTTGGTTGGACAGAAATTTCTTTTATCACGACAGCCTGCATCACCACGAATTAAGCTTACAATTTTCGAAACAGGAAATGATAGCAATAAATAAGACTTGATTAAATTACGTGTACTCTCTTTTAGCTGGTGGTATCTTGTATTCTCATACCCAATATGATGATTGTGAACTGGATAATATGTTACTGACACTAAATTTTTTTGTTCACATACACAAATTCTAACTGGACAATTTAGATGGAAAGGTATTACCCCTTTTCTAAATTTACGACTAGCAAGTCGCTCTACTCTTGATTTAATCCTTGAAAAATACGAAGGATAAAAAAATTGGCAAACATAATAATGAAATGTTTTATCACCTAAAACTTTTTTGCCTGTTGATTTCCGGAAAAAAGTATAAGTAGAAGAACTTTCAGCTTCTAACCAAATCTTAAAATTCTTAAAGGAATCAAAAGAAAATGTTTTGACATTCTGAATTTGATGCACAGCACTATGATGTTTATTTAAATGCCATAGATTAGAAAACACTTGATTGCAATCAGATTCAACACAAAAAAACAGTTCATTTTTCTTCGTAAAATTAAGAGTTTTTTCATGACTTTTAAAAGCATTAGTCCTGTAAAACTTGCAACATTTTAAACGTTTTGGGGATTTTTCATAATTATTACTCATAAATTGAGAACTATTTGTACCTTGATTTAATCCTACATCAACAATAGGATGTATTATTGATTCTTTGTGCAAGTTATTAATGTCCAATACAATACAATTAGTTTCAACTGGTAAACATGATTCAGTCTGAACCTCAGATTTACTGCAACGCTTTAAATGATTGCTAAAAGATGATTTAGAAGAGTACGACTTTAAGCATAACTTAAAAGTTCTAGGATATTCATTTTTAACTTTCAAAGGACTATTAAATTTTTGACAAACATCTGAAACCGAAGATGTTAAGTTAATATCCATACTAGCGTTTATATCCTTTTCAGGTTTTGCCAATGATTCTGTCACATACTCATTCATTTCCAAAACCCCACTGTAATTTTTTCCAGATGAAGATAAGAAAATACCAGTTTTTTTTTGCTACATTGATTTAAATGGTTTGAAAAAGAAGATTTAGAGGAATAGGACTTCAAACATATTTCACAACGTTTAGGATAAATGTCTTTAACAGGTTGCGGGCATTTAAATTTCTTCAGGTGATTTGAAAATGAGGATCGCGTTGAATATGTTTTCCCACAATTAACACAACTTTTAGAATAGGAGCCATTTTGAGGTCCTCCGCCATATATTTCATCGAATGTGTTAGAAATAGTTGCCAAAACTGAAAATTTATTAGATGTGGGAATAATGCTAAAAATCTTCTCATTAAAATGGTAGAATGGAATGCATGGCATCACAGGAAGTACAAATTGAATATTACCTGTAGAAGACGGCAGAGAAGAAATATCTTTCATCAACAGAGTAGCTGACTGTTGCATGCACACAGAAACTGGCCTGGCGGACTTTTTCTGGGGCACAGAAAGTGGCCTAGCTGGTTGCACAGGTCTTGAAACTGGCCTAGCTGGTTGCACAGGTCTTGAAACTGGCCTAGCAGGTTGCACAGGTCTTGAAACTGGCCTAGCAGGTTGCACAGGTCTTGAAACTGGCCTAGCAGGTTGCACGGGCACAGAAACTGGCCTAGCAGGTTGCACGGGCACAGAAACTGGCCTCGCAAACTCTTGCTTTGAGAAAGGTAACAATATAGGAAATTCTGAATCCTTAAAAGAAAAACCAGTGTTCGAAGACTGACTCTTCCCAATCTGAAAATAAAACAAAAACCCAATTATAATTTATCGATTTCAGGCTTGCATGAATTTTTGAACTCATTGTGAAAACAAACAAACACAACAACAACAATGTAATCATACATACCTTTTTAGATGTTACATCAGATGAAATGCATCTTGATAAGGATTCAAGAAAGCAACCTGCAAGCAGCTTATTTCCCCATGCATTCAAATGCAAACCATCTCTTGCAAGGTAATTTTTCCAAGATGGCTGGTAAGAACTGCAAAAGCGAAACTTTAGATAAAAGCATAGTTCTTTAAGAGCACGGTTTATAGCCCGGATCTTATAATTCAGTGTCTGTAAATGATACTCTGATTCTTTATAATCCTTTCTATGAAAATTGAAGTCTCTTGGAACAATGCTCGAGAAAATTATTCTTGCACCTGGGTTATGAAGTAACACCTGATTGGCCAAAACTCTATACTTTTTAAGTATTACTTCAATGGTATCCAAAGATGCATTATTTGTGCCAACATGCACTAAGACCCAGTCATAATTCTTGTGTACAGAAATATTACTAGCCAGTCTTTCAATAGTTGCTCCAGGATAGGAAACAATGTCCAAATGAAAGCTAAGTGAATCAATAGATATATACTTATTCAAGTATTTGATCATGGAATCACCAATAAAGAGAACCCTCATTGTAAAACAGCAAAATAAAATGGAATTTTTTCAAAAGCTAGTAATAGTAACAAAATTCTGTATTAACTGCCAAACAAGCACAAAGCAAAACAGAAAAAAGTATAAGATTCAATACACAGAAGTATGTTCCAAGATTTTTATCAGATACCACAAATAAATGTAAAACAATCAAGTTCAATATATCACTGAATAAAGAGAAAATTGAAATAATATACAAATAAAATGCAAAAAACAACTTCCCAAGTTAACACTAATCTGGAAATCTGAATTAAAATCTTTCAGATTACAGATAATAAGATCTAATTAATGTAAGGAAAAACAAATAGTAAAATTAAATATAAAAGCTTATAATATAAACTACAAGTACAAACAAATTTCATAGTTTCTAAGCTAACCCTAATTAGCAAGTTCAGTGATTCTAATTCTAAATATCAAGATAAGTAAAGTAAAAAAAACCTAAATAATATGAATAAATAATTAAAGTTAAATAAACAAACAATGAAGATTAATAATATATGAAAGAATAAATAAAAAATTCTTATCTCCACCAGCAGATAATATGCGTAAGAGATTCAATACACACGTCTCACGTGCAGGCAGACCAAAGAGAAAAGGATTAGTCATTGAATAATTGTTGGATAAAACCCGCGCTAAATGACCAAAATGACGTCAACAATGAGTTACGTCATATCCGATGAATTTTGGTACACATCGAGGGTACACATCCGGTGGCAACGACTTACTACCGTACGTAAAATCCAAGTCTGTTAGGCACATTTATATAATTCTCATAGCACAAAAATGTGGTTCACAAAAATTTAAAATAAAAAATAAATAACGCCCACGATTGGTTTTTGTAAATTATTAATAATTCTTTAATAAATCTGTTGAGTTAAATACGATATTTATATTTGTTGTTTCCATGCAGATTACTGAAAATTGAAAGCTACTCTAACCAAAATGATAGATCAGTTGATAATTTAATACAGTTGCATTCAATAACAGAAAAGGAATACCACATAAGAAATTACCATCCCACAACGATGAGATTTTATCATTATCAATGAATGATAAATAGAAAGTTTTCTTCAAATATTTACTACAAAAAGATAGAAAGGTTTTTTTTTATAAATGTATCTTATGCATGAAAAGAGTTAAAAGGCTCTTGATGTCAATCGTAATGAAACATAGCAATAAAATAAGATATTTATCTGCATCTACCCCTAGCAAAAGTTAACTCCTGAGTTCCCAAAGAATTATCTGACCAAAAAACGCATCAATCAATGTCAAAGATCCCGTAGAGAACATCTGCAGTCAGAAATAACCCCAGAAGAAATAGGAGAAAAAGGAAAGGTGTCCCCAGCAGGAGGACAATAAACATCAAACCAGATTTTCAACCCCAGGCCAGCCATTCTTCCCATCCCCTTCATTGAATCGTAAAAGGGAGAAATCTGTGAATGGACCACGTTGTTATTCATAGAATTACAGAATCATTCGAAACCGCGTATCACTGTAATTGGTGCTATTCACAGGAAGTGTTTGTAAGAGTGAAGTAATTGCTTTTTTTGTAGTACTTGTGATTTCTTGCTTGACAATATGAGTATCCGATACAGATAATTCTTGATTGCCCGTGAAGTGACCTTTCGGCATTCATTTTACAGGCGCCATCTGTTTGCAGAATATAGAACTAAAGTAAACATTTTAAGAAATGTTACTTTTTAATTTCAATTTTTTTCAGAAAATACTTAAATCCAATGAATGAATTAATTAAATGGTTGTGAGAAAAAATCACGCTTAAAACTTTATCTCAAATAGATAAATTTTCAATCCTACATTACTTAATAAATGAAATATTAATTATAATTAAAAAAGATTATTTATTCTAATTAGTAAATTTTAATTAAAAGTGTGATTAAAATAACAGATATTTGGAACAGATATTTAAAAATAACAATAGCAAAATTATTTGTTATTGAAAAAATCGTGGATTATGCATCTCTACCCCAACATCACCAAAAACTGCAGCTGGAGAGTAATTTTGTAGCAGTTCAAGTTAATAGCTCAGGACGAATGCACAATGTCGCAGAAGCATGCATTTACACGCGTTAAACCGCATTCTGTAGGAATCCGCAGCAACTAGGTGGGGTTGTTGTTTTGTCCGCAGATTTTACTCAGACATTGCCAGTTATTGTGAGGTGCAAAAGCGGATGAAATAAACGCGTGTCTCAAGGTACCGCCTTTGTGGTCTAAGATTGAAAAACTGCATTCTAAGTGCAACATACGCGACGAACTGTGCAACGACCATTTAGCAGGTAGCTTTGTAAAGAGTTTTCTCACCTTGTGGTACAGAAGATTATCTGACTTTATCATGAAAGTTTTTCCCGATTTTGCGATTAATATAAATAATGAAGAATGGTTGTTTGAGAGGGTAGTGCTGTCGCTTGAGAACGAGTTGGTCAATAAAATAAACAAACAAAAAAATTTAGACATGATCGTCAAAAATTCCAAAATTATACGCATCTATAGACACTGTGATGGTTAATGAAAAAAGTACAGCCAACCCTTTGAATTTCTCAACTCAGGAGAGTTCACTGATGTATCTTCCCATAAACGAGCTTTAAAGGTGGCATTCCAGCTCAACAAATAAAAAATCTTGATGCACCCAGACTGTGAATGGCACCAAGCTTCTTGTTATAGAGCTTGGCAATAATATTATAAAATCTATCATTATTACAGGAGCTGCTAAAGGAGATAGCGTTTTGATTCCCCACTTACTAATATCCTAAACAACTTGCCATTTTGTATCAAGAGGTTGCAATTTCTCTTAAAATTGGCTTTTACAATAACGATGAAAAAAATTCCAAGGCGAAAACCTGAAAAGAGCCAGGCATTCATTTGAGCCCTCCATGCTTCTTACACAGTCAATTATATGTCGATTATTGTTCACATGTTTCAAATGCCCAAAATTTGTATATGCTGATGGAAGTAATAAGTCATTTAAAGTTGTATAGTATACAAAATCATGTTGGAATAAAAATAAATTTCAAAATTTTTCCCATAGACCTTTCTATTATTTACAAGTTTCTTTATTATATCATATCAGATCATCAGTTCTCATACACACACATCAAAATTTCCACGCATATGAAGTTGTGGTTAAAAGCAAGTATATATATATACATGCAGCCGTTCTAAAAATAAATTTTAGTTACAAATATAAAATTTTACAAAAATAAGGTAATATTTTCTCAATAAAATATGACCTATATACATGTAAAAATGCAGTTAAGCATTTGCTAAAATACAAAATAAAAACCTTTTTACAATTATACAAGGAGTGTCATTAGCAACAATTTGCTGAATATTGAATGATATTAATAAATACATTCTTTAAAAGATTAGAAAAATTACAGAAAAATAATTATTTTGGCCTATCATCAAAATCTGAAAAAATACTCTTCCAGTTATACTTTTCAACATCATATACTGTGTTACTTGTAACAATGTGGAGAAACTTGTAAAATTCTTTAATTGTTTCCTCCTAATAGAAAAAAAAAATCAACGTGTTAGCTACTGGACATAATTTCATCAATCAATAAATAAATCATAAATAAAAATGATAAATATTATCTAATTTCTAATTATGTTAATACATAAGGTTTGAGACAAAAGTAACAAAAATCTCATACTGAGTAAAGCAGGCATAAATTTCAGAGAAAATAAAGAATACACCAAATTTAAATTTCTGTGTAGGTTAATGAATTTCAGTGTCCCCACCATTAATGGCTTTGGAAATGCCACATGATTAAATATTTATCATTTTCTATTTATATAATATTTGAATTTATTAGAGGAATATTAAATAAATTGAAAGGATTTTTGTTAAGATCAAGACGATGATGAAAAGTTTTTTTAATAATGTTTTTAATATAATTAATATCCTTTATGAAGTGTACTCCATCAAGTAATTATTATTTTATTTCAAGTTAAACATTTTCTAATTGAAAATTACAAATTTA
>JAPMOQ010054883.1:0-13173 GCA_026543055.1 Argiope trifasciata
AATTCAACTTGGCCTTTATGATATCCCGGAGTAAACATTTTCCAATGAAATAGGACAACAAACAAGCAAATTCAATATTTAGGATATCAAAGATATATAAATACAAGTATGCTTTCAGTTTGTATATTTTAAATATTGTAATAATTCTTCTCTACATCTTTCAATAGGAGAATATTAAAATAAAATGATTTTTATTACCGTTTTTTAAAGTTCATATTATATTCATTACTAGCCATTACCCACGACTTCGTTTGCCTGAAAATTTTGATGTATATGTATAAGAACTGACTGTCTGATTAGCAGCCGGCAGTGGCTGTCTAAAATCGCCAGCAAGCAAAACGACAACTCTGCTTATCCCTGCCTGGTTCCGCTGGTGTCCTATAGACTGCGGTTTAAACCCTCTAAAGGGTCGGTTACACGACCTGCTCCCGTCTACAGAGGAGACACATATTCCCCCTTCGACCCCTCTTCCGGTTTTCTGAGTTCCTTTGATGTCTGAGCATTTTACCGAGAAATTGTTGGTAGAATCGACAGGCATCAAAGGATCCCAGTAAACCACAAGAGGGGTTTGAAGGGGGAGAACGTGGATTGTCTGTGGATGGACGCGCCGTAGGAACACCGCTTGATGCATCCTTGCGCGACATTGTGTCCTCATCCCAAACTATTAACTTGTATTGCCAACAAAAGGAATCCCCGGCCGTTGCTTTTGGTGATGTTGCATGTTGGAGTATCTTCGCTTGCGTGATTAAGCGGCAATTTGAAAACGGAATGTGCAGTTTGGCCACCGTTAAGAAAATTTGTAGCCAGAAGCTGCTGCCAGAGCTATATTGCGGCCCTTGCGGAGTTGAACTAGCAGGAGATTCAGCACAAACGTCTTATACATAATCCCCCTGTTGCGTCAACAAAGAATAATCCCTCCGTTCCATTATTTACTTGGTTCAGAACCATTTCGTAGACTTGAAGTTGCTGGGAAGTAATCATAATGTAATTTCATTGCCCTGCGATTCTAAAACCGCAGTGTCGAAGTTTGGCTACTTCGTAACTTAGCTTGTTAGTTCCTCTCTTCGTTGCAGTCGGTGTCGGCCGAAATAAGCAAGACATTTCCAGGTATGAAGTAATTGTATCCTCAATCTATACCAAAGCTCTGTTAATGATTAGGCCATTAGAAGTGCCATCCAGCCTATGCACGATATCTTCTGATAAAATGTCCACGTATTTATCTACAGTTGGAAAGGCTTAATAGTCCGCAAGTGCTCACTGAAATCACTAAGAGATCTTCTAGTTAATTTCATAGCCAGATCTTTCTTACTCCTCTTCGAAGTATTAGATTTGCGTTTTCTGAGCATTTCGAAAAGCTATCAAATGTTGCAAATCAAAAGATTAAAACTAACCTAAAAACAATACATCTGAAAGAATAAGCATATACGAAAAACATTTAATTAACATGAGTACAGTTTTATAACAAAAACACGCGACTAACCTAAAAACAATTTATTTACATTTAATTATATTATACCTGAAATAAAACAAAAGAACAAATCAAATCCACGTTCCCTTAAAATCAAGCCAAGTCTATTTTATTTATCGATCGAGATAGCTATAGCAGTATAATGCTCATAACTTTTAAATTTTCAATTTAAATGAAAACACAGTTGTCAACAATCGCACTTGAAATTTCAAGCGTGTTTGTCGATATCGCCAACGTAACGCAAATGCATGACTTTCCCATACCAGTTGGGGCAACGCAATGCAGATTAGAAATTTTTAAGCTCCTTTATTCTGTTTTATTTTAATTTAAAAGCATTTCAGAAGGAAATCGAGAGATCAATTAATTAACTATATTTGATTTTAAATGCATGAAACACTAAAAAAAACAAGCAGAATCGTTTGAAGTAATTGGTCGAAAGCATGCTAAACCTATCCTCATTAATGTGGGGGAAAAAAACTGAAGCCTTACTAACCTTTGGTGGGATTTGGCCTCAGATTCTTGGCGAGAAAGTTATTTTTTAATTTATAAAAAATTAACCACTAAATTAACCAGAATAAATAGTAGTCTATATCCTATTCCAGACTATAATCTGTTTCTGTGCTGAATTTCATTCAATTCCGTTCAAACGTTCTGGCGTGTTCCGATGTTCGACTTAAAGACATTTCAATTTTCTATAGCATTTAAATTAATAAAAGATGCAATTGAAAAAAATATTATTAAAATTTTATTGTTATTTTTTGTATAGAATTAAAAATTTCTTATGACACACACACTCGGAAAAAACTCGAATTAAAATTTTTCTACGTACTCTCAGGACACTAGATCGTTGTTATAAGGTTTTGAAAACTCATTCCTATTTTCTGCTAAAAAATTCTGGGGAACTTTCTGATGCTTCTAATTTGTAATACTATTTTAAACATATGTTTATTTTTCACTTTTAAATTTTTCCTGATTTTGGATATCAATTAATTTTAAAAAAATCAGAAATCTATTTATAGAATGTCAGTGATAATTAGTTCAAGGGCAAATGATCAAAATACAAAAAAGGAACGTTCGAAATTTCCATTTCGTAAATAGATTTTGCATATCTTTGTTATGCCATTACAGATACTACTAATAATTATTGCCTTTTATGCTTGAAAAAAAATAATTAACGCGTTGATTGCTGACTACGAGATAATTCGTAGGTTGCGTTCTTTTCTAGGACACCAACTACGAGTAATCTCGTTCTGTGTTTACTTGCCATTTTTGTGTAGCTACGAATAAACTCGTAGTATAGCAGTACTAATATCGATAGATGGCTTCTGAGAAAAGAACAAACAATCAATGCTGGCTTGCATAAACAAAAAATTTACAAAAAAACGATCAAAAAACATAATTATAAAAATTAGTTCAAATTAGTTTGTGTCATTTTAGGTCAGATTTCTGAAAATTGTCGTGGCATTCAATATGTTAGAATAGAAAATGAATAAATTAGACATCAAATTATCTTTCTTTCTTCTGATTCCTAATTTATCCAAAATGCTAGAGCTTCTAAAATTAATGATCAATTTACACATTTAAAGGTATTTCATGTCGAATTATTAAAGTAAATAACTCTAATTTAAAAGTTTGCAAGCTCTGAATAGAACGCCAAAGATAAGATTAATGAAAAATTACGATTTCAAACAATCAATTACCATTTTCTCTAGTTTGGGATTACCTATAAGCTCTCATTACTAATTTTTTTTTATCATAGCAAAGATAATTATGATTCATTTTCAGCGTTTTAATTAAATAATTTAGGATTGAGATTTTGAATTTGATCTTCAAAAAAATATCGTTTGGTTTTTTTTAAATTTCCTAATCAAAGAATTAATTTAAGAACTTTTTATAGCAGATATTTATGAATTATTTACATTTTAATATCAAGCACATTTCATTTTTTTAAAATAAAAAGTGCTTAAGTGAGAGCAATATAGATGCTTTTAAGGTAGAAGAAATTGCCAAATTTAGTAAGTACTTAAAAGTTATAAGTACTGCTTATTATTTTTCCCATTATTAAAAAAGGTCATTAAAAGAAAAAAATTACGATTTATAAAAGATTAAACAAATCGGTACCAATTATAATGAAAGAATGAACTGATTTCCAAAATAAAAAAATAATGTTAAGATTTTGTAGTATTTATAATACAGTATGTAAAATTTTAAAAGAGTTATTCCAAATTTGCCATTTTGTATTTTCAGAAATATTTAAACGCGATAATTCAAAAGTGCAGTGACATAATTATATCAAATTGGGTTAAGGATTTTATGTTTACAAGTTTAATTTTGTGTCTATCTTTTTAATCAGTGTGAAGAAACACGTTTAAAATTCAAATTCGATTTTTTGAAGCTTTTAACTGCATGATAGGGATCAATCGCCTAAATATTCATCAAGGATTACACAATAGCTTCGGCAAAAACGCAAAATTCAGGCCGAAGATTAATATTTCATTACTATTGTACACCAATGCCATACAAAACCTTTTCTAGTATTACATTTTTAGTACAGGGAAAGCGAGAACGTTTTTGCGAGACCATTCTCCCAACGTTTAATCTAGACGATTATTTTAATTTCATATGAAAACAATTCTGTTTGAACTCCTTAGGAAATGACGGAAATTTCATCATTCCACAAATTAAATGGAAGCATTTAAAATCCTGCGTATTTACAAAATCACGTTTGTCAAATTATCATTCATCAATAACATCAAAAATAAAACAATTTGATTTAGTGACAATTACTGAATTGGTAAAAAAAAAAGCCTCCGGGTATCAAAACTTTTTACGTTAAATAAAAAAAAGCGTGATTCTTAATTAAACTTATTAGGTGATAAGTTAATTGGCACTAATATAGCTAAAGCATAAATTAGATAAACTGATGGAAATTTTTCATGTATTCATAAACAAATTTTATACAACGATAAAACTTTGATATGTATGATAAAAGGTCTTGAATATTTTATAAAAGAGTCTTTTTTTTACTGAATAAGAACATAATTTTACTGTTATATTTAACTTCTGCATTTCGATAAACTATGAAAAAATAGAGCAAAAATATTGCAAAAATAAAAAAATTGTTTATCAAGTTTTCAATGTAGTATGTTCTAATTTTTAAAAAGTGAAAAGGCTGATATTTTTTGCGAAGTCTTTTATTTACGTATTTCTAGACATTTTACTTTTTTTATGCAAGACTAAAGTAACCCTAATAAACGTAAACGCATTAAAAATATACTTCTCTTTATATATCTTAGCATCTTATATATCTTACATATATTTTATATACCTTATAACTTTTCATTTAACTTATGCATCTTATAAATGTTACGTTTATCTTATACATCTCGTATATCTTATATTTATTTCATATATCTGATAATCTTACATTTAACTTATACATCTTATATATCTTACATTTTATATATCTTACCGTCATTTTTATTACAAATATACGTAAATTTAATAAAATCATTAAATCTAATAGACGTAGACGTAACAAAATTGCACTCCTCAAAATGTCACTCTGTCTAGTCTAGAATATATAGTCATTCAGGCACAGATTTCAAATTAACTTTTCAAGCTCAAAGGAAATTAGAATGGTAGATTTTATCCCAGCAGTGAATTATTTGGATATATATTAGTGCTGTCTTTAAGCTAATCTAGAAGGTGTGGTTTGTACCAGATAACAGGATGTTTCAGTTTGGCCAACAAAGTTAAGTTTTAAAAGAGTTTAAAGTTTCTATTTGAAAGAATGTACCAAATTTAAAATGAACTGGAATCCCAAGCACGAGACAAACGGTTTTTAATTGCATGTTAACTATTTAAGCTAAAAAGGAATTTAGATTTTTCTGTAGAGTAAATTATTATTCTATGGAAGTAAATATTGCCATTTTGTTTGTTTAAAAAAGTTGCTTAACCTAAAAGATTCGAGGTTTCGGATTAGAGAGCAACAACCTAGATTTTTTTAGTTATTATTAAACTCGGCTTAAAAGCGTATCCAGGATTCATCCTGGGTTTGAAAGTGAGATACTAGATTTTACCAATTTTCATGCAAAAATTCAAATATCGCACTAAAAATTATTTTTACAATTTTTATCTTAATTGCTGCTGAAGTTGCCTTCTAATCTACTTTTATATATAATGATGAAAATATGATATACAGCAAAAACTCCTTATTCGCGCTTCCTTCATTTGCAGTTTCACTATTCGCGGATTAAAAAAATGAGACCCAATTCCTCTATTCGCAGCTAAAAATTTCTTTATTCGTGGATCTAATAAGTACATACACAATAATAAAAGGATTCCAATAGCTATCCAACTCAATATCCTTTGTAAATGCAGTCAAATGGACTAGTAAAAAAAGTAAAATAGAAGTTATTACACTTTTGCATTATGCTCCAGTCTTTAAAATAACAATTAAAGACTGGAGCAAATTATACGAATACAGAATCGATGACTCAATTGAATACAATAATCCACCGGAAACATGAATAAGAAAAATGAACAGACAGGAAATAATAATAATGAAAAACTAAAGTCATTTTTTTGCATCTTCATTGTCGCCACTCCCGTCTAGCCAGATGATTCAAAAATATTTTTTAACGTTGCTGTTCTGTTCTATGGTAAAAGCCGCTTTGCGTGTTTTATTGTTTCGTCTTTCACGCTTGTTACAAAAATTGTGATCGAGTAACACGTCTGTCTCTACCGCTCTTTTTCTAATTTATAATGTCAACTAAAAAAATGAGAAACGAGTTTCGACACGAAAAAAATCCGTGTTACGGCTTAAAGTGCAAATAGAAATGCTTGATCGCTTACGCCTTGGAGAGTCATTTGCATCCATATCACGCTCATTCAATGTCAATGAATCAACTGTACGAGCGATAAAAAAATCCAAAGATAAAATAAGGTCGTCTGTAGTTTCAACTTCACTATCAGCAAATATTGTTCGTGATCCAGCAATAGAAAAACTGGAAGTGGCGTTGTCATTATGGATCGAAGAGCGCAATCAAAAAAGGGTGTCCCTGAGTTGTCCAATGGTCCGGGAGAAGGCAAAACGTCTTTACGCTCATTTCAATGAACCTGATGGTAGCTGTAGTGGTGAATGTACAGATGGAGGATTTCAAAGCATCGGAAGGTTGGTTCAATAAATTTAAGGTGAGACAATCATTACATAACATTAAAATGGTTGGTGAAGCAGCATCAGCAGACACTGCTGCAGGAGAAAGATATCCAGAAGAATTTGAAAACCTAGTAGCTGATGGAGGATATAAACCTGAGAAAGTATTTAATGCATACGAAACTGCACTGTTTTGGAAGAGAATGCCAAACAAAACATTCATTTCTAAAAGGGGAAAGTCTGCTCCTGGATTTAAAGCAGCAAAGGATACAGTTACACTGCTGTAATGTTCTAATGCATCAGGAGATTGTGTCATTAAGACACTGATGCTTTACAGATCGTTTAATCCTCGGGCTTTAAAAAATCAAAACAAGGACAACCTGCAAGTGTTTTAGTGCTCTAATAAGAAATCGTGGGTTACAAGCGCTATTTTTTGTGACTGGTTCCGGAATTATTTTGTTTCTGAAATTGAAGTTTATTTTTAAAAAAAGCAGAATTTAGACTTTAAAAGCACTTCTAGTTTTGGACAATGCACCAGGTCACCCTCGTGAACTTGAAACTATGCATCCAAATATAAAAGGGACATTTTTACCTCCCAACATGACGGCTTTGCTTCAGCCTATGGACCAAGGAATAATCCAGGCCTTTAATCTCTATTACATTAGACAAACCTTCAAAATCATATTGGATAATATGCAATGTAATCCTGTTACGAATGTTATGGAATGCTGAAAAAATTTGACATAGCAAAATGCATCGTAAACATAAAAGAATTATTGGAAAAACTGAAGTCACACACATTGAAGTCAGGCTGGAAAAAACTGTGGCCTGCTCTGACTGCGGAAAATGACAAAGAATCTGTGCAAGTTCAAACTTTGATTGCAAACATAGCCGAAATCGCGAATGGAATAGGACGAGATGGGTTCGAACAGATAGAATCAAGTGACATTCAGGAATTGCTTGAATCGCAAGATGAAGATTTGACTAAAACCGACTTGGAGGAAATGTTAAATTTACAGCCCATTGAAGAAGATTCCTCAACAAGCACTGCAAACGTGACATTTCATTTGAAAAATGTTCAAAAACTTCAATTAAATTGATTTTTTTATATATTTGTTTTTTTTTATTTTGTCACCTAGGAACGTATCCCCTATAATCCCATATAAATTACCATTCCGTATTCGCGGCATATTTATGGAACGTATGCCCCGTGAATAAGGAGCTTTTACCGTATAAACTACTTTTATATATGTAATGTTACAAACTTGTAATTTTGCTACCCAGCATGATTAGAGTCATCATAAGAAAAACCGATTTATCGCATTGGATAATGCTGGATGCAGAGCCAGTAATCCCAAAGCTTGGCAACATACTTGACGAGCATTTGGTGACTTGGCCTCAAAATGAATAAAGTAGGCCACTTCGATCCTTTTCACGATCCGTCCATTAGGCACCGAGATACGCCGAATTGGCCTAGAAGCTTTTAAGTCAGCTACCCCATAACTATAAAAGCCCGGCACTCTCAAGCTATGAGTGGTGAATTGTAGCCGGAGTCTCCCAGAAGTAACGAGTTTTTGAGAGTATAGTGAAGTAACGAAGGAGTGCCAGCGTTGTGTGGACTATTCAGCAATTGAACTATGAGCATCGAGTTATATTGTCTACCATGGAGGTAGCGTCATCTGTGTGAAGTAGTGAGTCGGCAACTCAAATGAGAAGAGGCAAAGGGGCGTTTTAGTCGTCTGGAGAGACCGTAGAGCGAGGATCTGCTGAATTCCGTCTGGCCGCTTGTGGGTTGTATTTGTTGCTCCTACTGGATTTCTACTAGTGAACTACTGTTGTTGTTGTTGTACGCAGCTATGTGTGCGTCTCGGATATACATATTTGTCGTCTTTGTGCCGTCCTGTCTTCGTTTAAATAAACATCGTAGTTGTTTTCTACTGAGGCCAACTGATTGTGTTCTTACCTTAACCTATTATCTTCCCACCTTAAACCTATTATCTAAACGAACCCGGGGGTCCGTAACAATAATGATGAGATTATATTGGTGAAAATATAGCTTGTCGCTCAAAAAAAATCTAGTAAACACTAACAAGGAATGCGATTTCACACACACATTCATAAGTTGTAAAATTATTACTTTATGTAAACAAAGATGAAAAACAATTTTTAAAGTGTACTAGGATTATAAGTTGAAACTAAGTTTCATTTTTTATTAAATAATACAGTCATAAAATGACATTAATTATTATGAATTTTTTGTCCATTCGTAACGGGAAATAACATTGATGACTAATTTTTGTAATATTAAGGCCTTAAATCAAATGAAAAAATTATTCGTCTTACCCTTTTAATAATAATAAAAAATATTATGAAAAGATTTAATTCAATTCCTACTCAGGTCAACAAAGAAATTTGTTATTTTGGTTACTTTTTATTAAATAATTATCAAAAAATTATTAATTATCCAAAAATTATTGATTTTCACTAGAAATCAGCTCGCATTCATCACTTTCACACGAAAAATACTGAAATTCTTGCATTTTACCGATTAAATTATTGCCTGTTGATTTCCATTTTATTTACAAACTATTAAAAATCTAATTAAACTATTGAAAATTAATAAAATTTAAGGAATGAATTCATATTTCTTTTTAAAAAAGAACTGTATTAACATCAAGCGTCAGCCACTATAAATTTAAAAGAATGTATTTGAACTGGAAAGGATGAATAAAAAGCATTTTATTAACGATTGAAAATTTGAACGATATATATAAATAAATATATAGATAGAGAGAGTGAACTAATAGCAGGAATTGAAAAACTAAACCATTAAAAAGTTTTCTTAATTTAAAATGATTTCAATAAAAAATAAATTAATTAAATCAAGAACTTAGAATCTATGAAAATTTCGAAATTTTCTTACTGACATGTGAAGGAATTGATTTTCACCTGAATATTCCTGATTCGAGGCTCAAAGTATTATTTAAAATCATTTTATAAAGTGATGAATTCATGGCCAGATTTGTTTATGAACAAAGCCTAACTCTAGGTTGTAAAAGGCAATTCTTTAGTAAATATCGAAAAACACTACATTTATATAAATTTTTCTATTCTCAGGAATATATTTATTTAGGTAATCAGAAAACTGATGTTTCAGTAACGCCATTAAAATTGGAACAACCTTTGTAAGCAGTATCTATACTTATAATAAAGCTCAATGTGTGTGTGCGTGTGTGTGTGTGTTGGCGCTCTACAGGACAGACCGTTGGACCTACAGCTACCAAATTTGGTATATGTATACCTTGGAGGTCGGAAATGTGCACCTCAGAGAACTTTTTTCGAATTTTTAATTAGAATTTGAATTAATTAAAATTTAAGCGAAATTTCAACGTTTTTCTGCTATAACTTCCGAAAATATTATTGCACAAACATGATTTTTATATCAATGTAAAGATAAAAAAATTAGTTTTCTAACAGTATCAGTTTTTTTAATTTATAACGTAAACTTCTATTTTTAACAAATTTTAAAGAAATATTTTAACCATGTTTTTAGCATGTGACTGGATAAAATAAAAGAATGCCGGAAGTTCGAATAAAAAAAGCTATCATCGCAAATCAAATCTAAAGAAATACAACTTTCAGCGCGGGACTGGATAAAATAACAAATATAAAAAGTGATATTTTCTAAAAAAATAAATGCAAAGCAAAGCATTCTATGATCGTTTGCAATATTTCAATCATTAATTCAATACATTATGTTTATTTATACAGGATATGCATTCAAATTCCGTCCAATGGCCAATTTGTAAAATATTATTAATAGGCATATATTGTTTAATGCTATTAATTTGATCTAAATGAAGAAATTAATTACATTTTATGTAGTTTGAGTCAAACAATGCATTTATGAATAATGAGTTTTAGATTTCTTCATACTTTGCTCTGTGAGCCCTATTTTACAAAATATTTTTTTTAAATATTTTAAATAAAAATTGCTACATCAATCAGTCTTCTAAATCAATCATTAAAACTGATTGATTTATAAAATTAAAGAATATTATAAGGAAAACGCGTTCTTTTAGAACTTTCAGTCCATCATTTTAAAGAAAATATTAATTTCAGGCTAATCAATGCCCGGACGTACTTCAAGGCTAATGAATATGTGATTTAATTGAAAATTTTAGAACCCATTACTCATGGCGAACCAGCTGGTCGCCAAAGGCGGCTAGTGGCTTATAATCCAACTTTGAGACTCATCTGAATGGTTGAAGAAAGCGGCGCGGAAGAAGCAGGAAATTGAGTTGTGTGATTAATTTACTGTTGATAGGGCCCTGAGAAAGTAATTCATCGTGCATGCCCCGAGTGAAACCACTCATCCACGGAGTAATTAACGTAATTACTTCACTTATCCTACCTCCTTTTCTTCCCCTCACGGAGGAGAGAAAGTTAGAATATGCCTGTTAGTAACTGGAAGTGACGTATAATCTGCCAATTAGGGAGGAAGCGACAATAAATAAACAGAAAAAAAAGGCAGAACATAATTTTGAAAGGTGATAGTTCATTTTCTCTTTCTTTTTCTGTTCAAATTAAGAACATACGTATGTGGTTGATCAAAAATGTCAACATCAATTATTAAGGTTTTTTTTTAGCTTATAAATTGGGAAATTTGATCAGTGAAATTTCTGGATTCATTCCAAATATTTTAATGAATATAATTTAGGATAGGATATTAATTCACACTCTCCCTACATGCATTTATATATCTTGTTCAAATTTTCAATCGTTAATAAAATACTTTTTATTCATCCTCTCAATTTCAGATACATTTTTTTAAAAACTTGTAGTGGATACCCCTTCATGATAATAAAGTTTTTTTAAAAATATTAATTCATTAATTGAAATTTTCCAGTTATTTGGTCGCCGAAGTTGCTAAATCAGTCACCAAGTTGCGAAATGTTCGGCCAAAGTTGCCGAATGGTCGTCAAGTTTTGAGATTACTGATGCAACACCCGATCAGAAATAATATAACATGATATAAGATGTAAATAAATAATGTAAAAAAAGTAGGAACTGAATTTAAAAATTCATATATTGTATCATTTTTTAAAAATAAGGATGAAAGCTTAAAAATCTTATTTTATTGCCGCTGCAAAATCTTTATATCTATTTGGCAAATATTTTTTTTAACCCCAATCTTATCAATAGATCGTATCACGCTTATTCCTGAGCTGGGAATAAGAATAAAGACATTTCGTTGCTTTTTCGTTATACAGGCTCAAGATGCGCCGATGTGAGCCGAACGTGAGTCAAATCGCCAAGCTAAGCGAATCGAAAAAAAAAAAAAAAAAAAAAAAAAAAATGTCGCCAATGTGAAAAAAACGCAAAAAAGTCGCCAAGCAAATAACGCGAATTTGACGAACATGAACGTTAAATTTGACGTAATTTTGCATTTTTGATTTTTCACTTTTCCCGACTAAAGATTATTTGGCGACTTTCAGCGATTTTTTCGTTGCGTCCTTATAACGAAAAGTACCGACATCTCTTTTTTGTGTTAAGAAACAGGCACGCCATTTTTAAATGGTGCTACTACACTTTATAAAAAATATATCTGTTTAGGGAATGGGATAGAATAAAAAATATTTTTAAATTTTTATCCCCCCCTCTCAAACTTTAGCACACGAATTAAAATATATATATCATTTGAAATACCTTGTCTTTGCAATGTCTTGCATCAGTGCCTAATAAATCTTATTTAAAACTCAAAGGTTATACGTATTAAAGTTAATTGCAAAAGCTAGACAGCCTGAAAAAGTTGTCAATAATAACATTTACTAATATTTTGTGACCTCTCTAATGCATTTATTGTCATCCATGTCCGAAACCAGCTTAAGGGTAATGAATGGGGATTACAGTCTTAAAATTAATGAACAACCGCCAGGTAATGCAGTAAATATAATATTCCTAATTCCAATATAATATAGCAGGTCAGGACATGTTTTGAACAGCGTATAGCTGGAAATGAATCAATTTTAAATGTCAATGGCTGATTATTACTGTAAAATTAATGTAATTTCCATTAATGACAATGGAGCATTTATAGCATCTCAGCGTTTTGTGGAATAATATTTGATTCTACTTTCCACATGTTTTTCATGGCTTTTAAATCCTAAATTAGAGAAAGCAGTTACTATGCAGTTAAATACGTTTCTGTAGCAACAGCTTATTGTTTTCTCTAAATATATTGGAGATTTATTATATGAAGTTATTAATATATTAGTCCTAATACATTTGAAACATTTGATAATACTTTAATAATTATATGCTACAAAAAGTATGTAGTCTTTATAGAAGTTTCAGCTAGGAACTCCGGATAATTAAAGACAGTTTACCTTACTCTCTCTTTATATTCTCTATATTATATCTATACTTATAATAAAGCTCAAGTGTGTGTTGGCGCTCTACAGGTCAGACGTTGGACCTACAGCTACCACATTTGGTACATGTATAACTTGGAGGTCGGAAATGCGCACCTAGGTACCCTTTTTTC